>JAOUZG010031332.1:4197442-4214959 GCA_026289955.1 Argiope argentata
GGCAAAAGTCCTGGGATAGCAATATGCAAATATACAGATGGCAGTAGCAATCGCAGCGAAAAAGTATGAATGCGCAGTTCGTTTTCCAGAGCTTTCATTGGTGTTCAAGTTATTCATGTGAACGGGTTTTTCGTGATTTATGGCGGCACGACGAGAATTAACAGACTTTGAACGTGCAATGTTAGTTGGAGCTAGACGCATGGGTCACTCCATTGTGGATATCGTTAGTGAATTCAACAATCCCAGATCCACAGTATCAAGAGTGTGCCGAGAGTATGAAATTTCAGGCATCCCATCCCATCATGGACAGCGCAGTAGGCGACCACCTGCACTTAACGACCGAGACCGCCGACGTCATCAGAATGCTCAATGTTAATAGACACGCAACACTTCGTCAAACAACTGCAGGAATCGATGTGGGACGTACGAGGGACGTGTCCGATAGGACTGTGCGGCGAAATTTGTCTTCCTTGGGCTATGACAGCAGAAGACCGACTCGAGTGCCTTTACTGACAGCAAGACATCGCCTGCAGCGACTCTCCTGGGCTCGTGAGCATATCGACTAGTCCCTAGACCAGTGGAAAACCGTGGCGTGGTCAGATGAGTCACGATTTCAGTTGTCACGAGCTGATGGTAGCGTTCGAGTGTGGCGCAGACCCCACGAAGCCATGGACCCAAATTGTCAGCAAGGCACTGTTTAAGCTGGTGGTGGCTGCATAATGGTGCGGGCTGTTTTTACATGGCATGGACTCGATCCTCTGGTGCAACTGAACCGATTATTGACTGGAAATGGTTATGTTCAGCTGCTTGCAGATCACTTGCAGCCATTCATGGACTTCACGTACCCACACAACGATGGGATTTTTGTGGATGACAATGCGCCATGTCACCGGGCCAGAACTGTTCACGATTGGTTTGAAGAACATTCCGGACAATTCCAGCGCATGATCTGGCCACCTAGATCACCCGATATGAATCCCATCGAGCATTTATGGGACATCATCGAAAGGTCCGTTCGTGCCCAAACTCCTGCGCCATCCACACTTTTACAATTATGGACGTCTATACAGACAGCATGGCTCAATATTCCTGCAGAGGACTTCCAACGACTTGTGGACTCCATGACACATTTAGTTACTCCATGACATTACACATTAGGACTCCATGACTTTTTAGTTACTTTTTATTGAATAATTACAATTGTTGTTGTTTTCCTCACAACGATAGTAGTCTGATTGCATGGATCCTTGAACAGTATGATTTCTAGGTAGCTTACGTCAAAAACACTTTTTATGGGGCAGACTTCATTCATTTATCCACATATCATTATTTTTATCTCAAACAGAGAACGATCGCCTCTAACCTGGCACCCAAAGAGGTATTTCTTTCCAAATTAAGATAATTAATTTAATTAATTTTATATGTCCTTTAGTTTGTAGAAATTCAGACCTTTCTTTGGACAGCAAAGTTATTATTGGTCTTGCATATCTAAGACACATTTTAACCTAATTATCCCCAGCTTGGGTGGCTACTGCGAAATTAAATCTCCAAAATATAAAAGTCCTTCAAACCAAAAAGCTAAGAAAGCTAGCGTCAGCTAGGCGGTATCACAGAAACAGTGAAATAGCGAAAGCACTGAATATCCCCCCGATCAAAGATTTCCTGATGAAATTAGACAAAAGCTTCTACGGCAATATCATTAGCATCGGAAATCCCCTGCTGACAAGCATTCTATTCTATGATGTGGAGGACAACTCAACTAAGCGTAGACCAAGATGCTCTCATATTCTCTATTTGAATCACCCACACCCAAACGTAAACAAACCCTCTCCTCATTATCCACCTTTATCTGGCTCTATTTTTTCCTTTACTAACCTTGAAGCAATAACAATAAATCGAATACAATAATAATTGAAATGGTGCTTATCCTAATTCACTTAGAATGCAATAATAGTGCCAAAGTCCAAAACTGACAAGACTTACAGTTGGTGTGGCCTGCGGCCCCAATGAGCAGTAAGCTCACGTACAATCTACAAGATACCGATGCATCAACTACCAAAGATTTTCAAAAACACCTGACATATCCGTCGAGATGTGTGATAATATTATGACGGATTTGCAAGCCGTATCTCAAATGTTGCACGTGTTTAGACAGAACCGAACATTCGGAGCTCAATTGATAGGTGGATGAATGATTGTTTGGTCACCTAGTTTACCTGATTTATCACCCACTGATTTTTTTTTGTAGAACCATGAGAGACCCAGTTGACAGAGAGATATAGAGTTTTGTGTACAAATAGTAGCCACCACAAGAATTGTCCATTATATGCCAGGATTTTTTTAATGTTCTTTGGTCCATGCAACGGCTCTGTGCATCCGATTTCGGGCAAATGGTCGCAATTTCAAGAATCTATTGTGAACTTGTACTTTATTTTTTTGTCACTTCCGGTACCACTTAACTGTAGTGTTTTATTTCGTTCACTGTCAAAATTTCCAAATATGCAAGTTCATATGTCCAAATTTCCCATGCACATGGCGTTGGAAGACATATTTTACTATAAAAATCGGTATTCTGACGTATTCTCTCTCTTTCCATGAAATTTGAGCGATAAGTTTTAAATCACTCTGTATGAAGGAAATAATTACATTTTTTATATTTATTTTAAAACTATTAAATAAAAGACATTACATATACAAAATAATGTTGGACTAAATTTCAATAGTGCAACTTTAAATATCAAATACGAAATGCGCACGAATATTTTCGTCAATATTAGTGTAATAATTTGATCAAATTAATTGCTTTTATGCATATAATTACATACATTTATATTTAACTTTTTAAAACACTTCGGTGAGCAAAAGAAGTGAAGAATAGATTAGAAAGAATGGGGTAGTTTTGTCAAGAATAGATTATAAACTTCCAAGCCATGACCTTGAAATTATAATGCATAAAAATAAGAAAAGACAGAATTAAAAGACAAAACATTGCTCTGCCTTTTATTCCATTTTCTTTTTCACTTTAATCATCTCTTATTTATAATACACACATATTTTTGATATACCATGAGAGTTTACTTTTAAAAAAAGACATTTCAAGATTTTTAAAAACGCGTAAGAGACTTTCAATTTAAATCCAGCTGATGAGGGTATTATCCTGCGTTAGAAAACACATGATTATCAATATTAGAAATCTATCAATATTAAAAATTTAACAATGTAAGAAATGTTATGAATTTAAAATAGCAGGATACGAGCTGTGTTTTCGAAAAACAATAGTGCTCGAAAGGCATTGGCGTGTTTACAAGTCCGGGGCAATTTTACTCTGAATTGATGATGCGTATCGCTTTTCGATGTTCTAGAATGATACCGTATTTCTCTTATTTCAATTTTCATGCAAGAAGGAGCTCCTACATACGTTAACCAATGTGTAAATAATCATTATTCAGAAGAACTCTCCTATAATCATTCCTTAAAAGAATTTTACAAAAGGTCTATCATCAGACTTCTTTTTCGTGATCTGTCCCCCCTCCCCAATATCCTTCCCTATAATCATTTTACAATAGGACTATCATCAGCCGTTATATTCCTAATCTATGCCCCATCCCACATTATCCAATAATCATTCCCTATAATCATTTTACAAAAGGACTTTCTTCAGCCTTCATATCCGTGATCTGTGTCCTTCCTGGTCTCCAGACCTATTTCCATGCAATTTTCGCTTTCGGAAAATTTAAATCATCTGATAAGTCTTCATGAACCAAAATCTCTACCCGATTTAAAATTCTACATCTCACAGCATGTTCTTACTCTTTCCCAGAACAAACTGCGGTCAACTGTGGAACATGCTATCTCCAGATGGTAGCGGGAAATGATTGTTGTCAGATTGAACATCTTTTGCTGTAACTAAATTTGTTAATAATAATATAAATATGTAATTCATTTTAAAAACTATCCCTGTGGTCAAAATTTAGGACAATTTTTATATTTACTCAAGGAAATTTCAATCCCTTTATTATGTCATATACAAAATTTCATAATTTCCTGAACAATAGTTTCACCTAAATTAGAAATCGCATGCTTATCAATATTAAAAAATACACAATTATCAGTATTAGAAATTACGCGGATTTAAATATTAAAAAGGGAATGATTATCAGTATTAGAAAATAAATGGTTATCAGTATTAGAAAGCACATGAATATCAGCATTAAAAAATAAATGATTATCGGTCTCATTTTTATCAGCGGGGCCTATTTATCACACAAAATTAAAATTATAATTTAAAAAACTTTGCTTTAAGAATGAAGATATAATTTCTCGACCTACCAATTTCATTCTTTAGAAATCAAATATATAATTTTTACAGCAAAGCCTTTTTGTTGGATTTAGCAGCCACAGTCGGATGATTGTTAATTAAAAGACGGATATTTTAGTATCTGTCTTTTGGTAAAATTGAAGTTTTATTAATTGTTATTGCGTAAGTATAATATATTTTTAAATAGATTTACACTAAAAACGGCTATCGCTAGAAGTAGGAGAAAATTTATAAAAATAAGAATGATCAATATTATTTCTTCGCAACCTTTATTTCAATCATTCTGGAATTCCAATGCATTGAATTTAAGTTCTGTCTTTATAAAAGAAAATTATAAATACCAGATGATCCAAAACTTATCGTTGAATTTTCAGGAGGGGGGGGGGAGGAATACCCCTGGAAATCGAATTCACATTTGAGAGTATGTCAGCAAACATCATTTGCATTAAGAAAATTGTCAAGAGAAGTGTTATTTTAAATGAGTTATATTAACATCACGCTGTACAACGAAATTATGGCTATTACGAAATTATGGCGACGCCTGAGATTCTATTCACCACCCTGTATTATTTGTGACTTGTTTAACGTACAAATGGTCCCTCACACGTCTGTTCTTCGATGAAATCGGCACTCCAACTTGAAAACCCTCAGTTCACGAGCCAGGACCTTGTCAATAGGTCACCACTGCTCTCGAAGAAATGAAGTGATCTCAAGAAAACAATAAAGTTAAGTAGTAATTTAAGAATGTAACCTTCATTCCAATAAGGTAACGCCCATTTGCTAGAAGTAGATGCTTCAAATTGTGACCATTAACAAGATCGCAGGATTCACATCGCCGTTCCAGTGACCAATGAGCATTTTCAATAACGCCTGGTATATCCCGGACAAACTCGGTGGCATATCCGTCCAGATATGCGGTTCGAGAGGTTCCTTTTTTCTAGAATACAGGAATTGCCATTTGCCTTGGTGATGATTCAGCATGAGAAGCACATATTTATGGCATTTTAGTTGCTTTATATGTTATCAGATTTCGTATTTAAATTCCTTGACATAGTAACAATTTAAAGGAATAAGCGTCTGAACTAGTAACCGAATGTTATTATTATTCCGAATGATGCTTGCTTTAACATTTTAAATAACTATAAAAACTCTATAATATTGATTCATATATTTTCTACTTGATTGAAATTTTCGTTGAATTAATTCTGAATTTGTTGAAATTTAGTTTGAGGTCTTTTTAACTAAAGGGTAACGTTTTGTAGTATTTATAATATAATACAATTCGAATTTTTGCAGAGTTGTGTAAGTTTCTGATGTTCTTTTTATATGACGATAGAAGTAAAGTTGCATGAGAATTCCTGTAGTATTGTAAAAGAAAGTATCTTACATTCGCTAATAAGATAATTGAGATATGGGTCATGTATTATTATATAAGAGTAAATCTTGAAAATTTTGGGAGTCTCTGTTATTTTTGGGGGGGATGTATCTATATTAACACCATTTAAATGTTTTAAAGCATTAAAATATTAATTTGCTCGTGTTTTTAAGCTTATATGAGGGAAGATTTAAAGTTACACTCTAATTCCTGTAGAATTTCAAAAGAAAATATAGTTTCTGTACATAGACAAATGTGGATCGGGTATTATTCCTGAAGAACATATTTTCATGATTAAAAATTAAGAATGTGAAACCTTTTTTTAACATTTTTTCTGGGAAGTTTAGTTACCTTAACGCCACGTTTTAAAGAAATATTCGATCTATTATTGAAATGGATCTCGTAATTGTGATCCTCGGTTAAAAGACGAGGACGACATCTGAGGTAGAGAATTCTCTCCAAGCTTCCATATTACTTTGCCCATCATATGCTAGTATTTTTTTTATATAATGTTCTTTGTTAGATGCAACAGGCGCTTCACATTCCGGGTACTTGCAACAGGTTGCAAATTCAATAGCCTGCTGCGTACTTGTATTTTATTTTGTTTAAATAAAAGTCACATCCGGTCTTTCAATCAGAATGGGACATCTACTAGTTTTGATAATATAATACACGTTCGAATTCCTGCATAGTAGTTTCATATTCCATTGCTTTTAGCATACGACAAAAGAAACTATGTCACTAGAGAATTCCTACAGTGTATCAAAAGACAATAAAAAGAATCTATGTTGAAAAATAAAAAGGGCAACGGTTTATTATTCGATATGATCATATTTGAAAAATTAAGAATACGAAACCTTTTGGAAATCAATCTTTTTGGCAGTTTAGTTATATTAACACATAATTTTAAAAAGATATTATGTTTATATTTTAACGGATCTCATAATTTTGAATCTCGGTCATATGACGAGGACGTCACCTGAGTTGGAGAACTCTCTCCAATCTTCCATATAACACCAGCATGTTTTCGTGAAAGAGGCCTAATTAGCAAACAATACCAATTTGCCACTGAAAGCATGTTGCGATTTTTTACTGCGATTATCATCTCTTTTCTGTTAGATGCTAAATAAAAAGACTCATTGGAATAAAGGCCGGTGTTTCGAAGGGAAAAATCGATTTAATTAAGGGGATTGCAAACAAATCAAATATAAACTTGTTTTCAGAGGCTGACGTTATATAATAGTTATTAAATGAAAATATAAATTGAAAGTTATAAAATTACTAATTTTTTTTCATTATTTAAGAATGATATTTTATAAGCAAAAATTAATAGATTCTATACATTTTTATAAATCGTTTCTTGTCATTAAAAATAGAAATTTTTTGAGAAACTGTCCCATTATATTAAGAACATTATTTACAATATTGTCCTGAACAACTGCTCTTTAATTCTTATCTTAAATATGAAATTCGGTTACTTCTCAATAATCCGTAATATTAATCTATAGATATTTGACAACATTTTCCGCTTTAGTTTATTCAAAGAAATGTAAAATTCAAGTTTGTCTACTTATTTATAAAGTTTACAAGTAATTAGATCAACAAGTTGGTCTATTGTGAAAATTAATTATGCAGATGTGTTCTCACACAAACAAATCATTAAAATTTTATTGATTATTTTAATTAAACTAATTTTTTGTTCGTCCAAATGTGTGGTGTGAGGGTTTGGATAGGTTGTGACAGTTCAGATTTCGTCCTCGTCATCTGACCATGGCTCAAAATTAACAGCTCCCTCTCAAAATAGTCTTAATTCCGATTTAAACTGAACGGTTTCATACCAGGACGAAGAATGAATCATTTCTGCATGAGATATGCGCACTAATCCCATTTTGCATTACTTCTTAAAAATAATTTGTAATGATTGCCATTGTAATTATTCTTTTTTTTTAATATACTATGATTTAGTAGTTGCCTTTTTTATTTAGCGAAATTCATTTATTACATAAAATTTTAATTATAATTTTAAAACAATCAGAATTATGATTAAAGTTATATTTTCTAGGCTTTCAGGTTACCAATTTCATTCTTTAGAAATCAAACATATAAATTTTACAACAAAGTTTAGATTCAAAGCTTTTGACGATAACTGAAATACATAGATGACGGGCATTTTAGTATCTGTCTTTTTATTAATTTAAAATTAGATGATTGGGTTTTATATGAGTATGATATATTTTTAAAGAAGTTTGCGACAAAAATGGCTGTCATTAATTATTGGAGAAAATTTGCGTAATTAAGGTTGAACAAAATTATTTTTTTAGCTTTTATTTCATTCGTTCTGAAATTTGTATGCATTTAATTCAAATAATATCTATGTAAAAATGGATTATAAATACAAGATTGTTCAAAACTTATCTTTCCAATTTTGTGGATAGGTAGGGAATTTCTCAGGAATATCTAAGAAGTTTTAAAGATATAATCTTTCGAATTATTGAATAGCTTTTTGAGATTAAAATGATTTTTCATATGACGAAAGAACCTACGTGGCATTAGAAATCCTGTAGTATATCAAAAGAAAATAAAGGGCCTCTAAGTTGAAAAATAAGATGTAGATCGGAAATCTCTAAATTTTTTTGGGGGGGGGATTTAGTTATAACGCCTCGTTTCAAGGCTAAATTAACACTATATTGTGATCGATCTCTACATTTTGAGCCCCAATTAAATGACGAGAACGTTACTCGAGCTGGGGAACTCTATTTGAACTATAGTACGCCAGCATGTTTTCGTAAAAGGGAACTCAGTAGCAAATAATACCAGTTTCCAGTGAAAACATGCAGCCATTTTTTTCTGCAAATATTATCTTTTCTGGTTAAGGCTAAATAAAAAAAATAAAACCAAAATCCCTTTTAATAAAGGGAATGGAAAATCCCTTTATTAAAGGGGATTGCAAACAACACAAAAATAAACTGAAATACGGCGGAAAAAATTATGGAACCTCTGCTTTTTGATAAATTGTTTCTTCCTGTTATAAATTGAAAATTATTGAAAACTTGACCCGTTATACTAAGACTTTTCTTTACAATATTGTTTTTTAACTACAGCTCTTTAATGCATATCTTAACTATAAAATTCGGCTACTTCTGAAGATTCAGAAATTTTAATTTATAGAAATTTGACAACATTTCCCGCTTTGGCTTATTCAAAGAAAGGTAAACTTCAAGTTTGTCTATTTTTTTATAAAGTTTACAATTAAATAGATCAACAAGTTTGTCTATTATCAAAATTAATTATGCTGATTTGTTTTCATAGAAACAAATGATCATAATTTTATATATTTTTTAAAATTAAACTGATTTTTCGTTCGCCTAATGTTGTGATGTGTGAGGTTGTGTCAGCTGAGGTGTCGTCCTTGTCATCTAACCCTGTTTCAAAATTAAGAGTTCCCTCTCGAAATAGTCTTAATTCCGATTTTAATTAAACATTTTCATACCGTTAGGAATCACGAATCATATCTGCATGATATAAGCGCACAAATTTTATTTCGCGTTACTTCTTCAAAATAATTTGTAATGATTGCCTTTCATTTTTTTGGAAAATTACTATTTATTAGTAGTTGTCGTTTATATTATGCGAGATTTATTTATCACACAAAATTTTAAATATATGTTTAAAAGAATTAGAATTTTAATTAAAGATATATTTTCTGGTCTTTCCGTTTACCAATTTCATTAGTTAGAAATCAAATATATAATTTCTACAACAAAGCATCATATTAGCCGCATTTGCAATTGCTTATAAATATTTCTGTTTGAGGGATTGGTATTTTAATATCAGTCTATTTATACAGTGAAAAGAAGTGGAAATGCTATTATTTAAAACTAATGTTGTTTAAAACAAGTTTGCATTAAAAACGGCTATCATTCCTAGCAGTAAAAAATTCGTATGAGTAAAATTGATCAAAATTTTTCCCGTTTTTCTCTCAAACTTTAATGTATAGATTCTGATATTTTAATTTATTTTATTTATGAATGCAAGATGATTTAAAACTTGTCTTTAAAATTTCGTGTTGAGGTAAGTAATATTCCAGAAAATCGATTTCAAAAATAAGATTATATCCGCAAACATTATTTGCATGGAGAAAATATACAAATTAAGTGTTAGTTTAGTTATATTTACCTCCCGATTTGAAGCAAAACAAGGGTATTTCAGAATTATATCTAGTTATTTAAAATGTTCAAGCCATAAAAATAGATCCCTCTCAACTTCTTTATGCCTACATTTCAGAATTGTTTTTCTTACTTTCATTCCATTTCCATAAAATTGTGCATTACATTATTTTTCAATTTCTGTTCGAAATTTCTTTCCAATTCTCACTGAATTTTCAACAAAATTCCAATCACGAAACTATATTTTTTTTGCATTTGCATCAGAGAGTAATCATTGTGTTGCTCATTATTTCTTTTTCAAAACCACTACAACTTTTTTTTGTTTATCACTCATTCAGAAATCTTTATTGTAGTGCAATTAAAAACATTCAACATACGTTAAGAACAGTTTATAAATATTGTATGAACAGTTTAATTGTAAACAAGAACAGTGTCAACAATCAATCAATCAGTCAAGGACACGTTGATCAAGGACAGCCATCCCCTACACACTAACGAAAGAATGAGGAACGAAAGGGACTCTGCTCTTTTCTTGTCACAATTTGTATTTTGGACACTGCAGGTATGAGGATCCTAGACGAAGCTCGCTTCCAATGTCTTGGCAATGATGCCAAAACAAAGTCTTGCCTTCCTCATTTAATTATCATAAAAGAAAACTATGTCAATTAGTGAGGAAGCCAAATAGCTGCGAACCGATACTCGGGAGTATTGTAATTTCCCCTTTAAATTTTTTTGACATAAATTTGAAGAATTTGAGATGGTTATGAAACTCTCACAAAATAGGTTCAGAGATCTGACAGGTTATTAGAAAAGTCAACCGCAAACTCACTTTCTATGAATCCCAAAATCGATTATCTCTATTAAAAAAATGGAAAATTTTACTTATTCGCGAGACTTTAAAGCCTTAAATACAAATTCTGTGCTTAATTTATAAATGAAATCTAAAAAAAAAGGAATCATATAATTTCACTTTATAAAAGAATTAAAAATAAATGTGATTATTTTAATTTAAACAAACAATTTTTCCTTTTAGTATACCAACTTATTTAATAAATCAAAGGAAATAAACACATTTGAATTTGTACAGCACACGTGAGCTACGAGTTTTTTAGGGAGTTTTGAATTAAGGCGAGATTTTAATTCTCTACTGATTATCAAAATGTTAAAAATCTTTAGCTAATTTGTTTCTCATTTCGGACTCCAGTGGCTGCCAAATTTTTTCATATCTCCATCCGCAGTTGTTAGGGAAATAGCAATTTTCAAATACGTTTTGGTATGAGCTTTACATGAAAATCTGTGTTTTAAATCTTCCTGAATAAAAAAACCTATTTTTAGATCATTTTCGTCTGTAGGCCTATTTTTGCCAGTTATATCTTATAAACACTTTGAGCTAGTCATGTAAAATTTGATCTTAAAACCGCTTTTGATCATTACTGTAAAACTTTGAATAACAATTATTCATAATAGAAATACATTTATTCTGCTGATCGAATAGAAGTTTTCGCAAAAACTAAAAACCAAAGAGAGCTTGCAAAATGAAACCCTTTTACGATGACTTAAAATGATGAACTATTTGTAACAACTTTACCATAGACAGGTGAAAACTTTGGAATCAAATCCAACTACGGATCGACTGTCTATCGGTATGTACTTTCTGAAGTATGTAAACTCAATAATTTAAAAAAAGCAATGCCTTAACTTTATCAAATTTATTAGAAGTCGTTGTAACTTAAAATGCAGATTTGTGTTTATTTGTTCAAATAGTTGAGAAAAATGTATAGGAAATAACAAATCGAGTTTTGGATGTTTTTATCGCTTGCGAAGGATTAGTCGCCAAGTAACTCGCCAATGGTGGCACTCTATAGACCGAGTAAAAATTCTAGATTCACTTCAAAATTTAATAATTAGCAACTGTTGTTTGCCTTTGTAATATAAAGGATTCTCTATCACGAATGATTTACTATATAATATACAAGAAAGCTTTTGGGAAGACCATTCTTACTTGTTATGTATGGGCAAATGTGAGTTTAATATATATGAAATCGAAGGACACCACTTTTACGATATTTTTGAGGTTTAATATATCTCAGGTTTAATCATACTGCAGTTCTTGGATTGAAGAGCTTTCTAACTAGAAAGCATTTCAGGTTGAAACCATTAAATATTTCACCCCCACTAAAGAAGTGTTTAAAGAAGTGGTTTTACATCCGTTATTGAAATAAAATTCATGGCTTCCTTCGAAAGTGAGAATATCATTTATAATCTTTAATCTTGTTTAGTAAGATCAGCAAATATATTATGTTTGCAAAACTAAAAAATCAGAAATATGTATTGATGAATTAAAGCAGTACTAACGAATCAACTGTTCAATGGTTGGTCATTCCTTAGAAAAAATAATCTTTCTTCAACGAATTTCTGCAATAATAGAGGAAAGATCTTTATTGTTAAGAAATCATACATTTGCTAAACGTTCATATAAAATTGGGCAAAATATGAAATGGCAAACATGGTAATGTTATAAAGTGGCTTTAATTAGAAGGCCAGACTTTATAAAGCATGAGAATAGAACAACTTAAAGTTCTTTTTGTGCGATTAAAATAGTGAACAGCTTTTGTGTTTCCATTAATTATAATTAAAACATTGTGGTAATGCCTTAGTTATAACAAGTTAAATAGTTATTTACGCGAAACATGAATTATCAAAAAAAGTATATCCCTTCCCCCCCAAAACAAAGAGAAAAAACATATGCATGCTTCAAGATACCACTCTCATTTAGAAAAAAATATGACATATATAATTAATTCTTGTAGTAGTCGGTGAACAATGAACAATCGGACAGATTATTGAAAGCATGAGTCAAAAGATTTGTGCTGCGTTAATAATAAAAGAGTTTAGAATGTATTTTATTTATTAAGTTTTTGTTTGAGAGAGGATAGTGACTTTTAAGCATGTATAAGAATAGCCACGGTATAAAACCTTAAAATGTCTTCGTACTGCATGAATACTTAAGAAAATGTACGAAAATACACCGTGTTCGCTTGCATTGAAGCGAAATTTCCAACTACGCAAAATATTAATTATGCGAAAAAACTTTGAAATTCCTTCACTTTCAGAAATATGTTAGAGATATTTCAAAATGATGTCGTAATTTGCTGTCCAAGATGTCAAATACTTATTCAACTATGATTAGGAGTTTCGTCCAGTTTGCTGTTATAGAAGAAAACTTTGCAATTTTTTTGGGGAGATTTATTTTGAAATAGAAATGTTTGTTCATTTTAATTATGGGAAGAATTTTTTTAATTTTTAACCACAGTTTGATAAAGAGCACGACATCTTAGCTGGCATCCCTTAATCCATTCTTCCAAGCCACACTAAAAAAATGATATGGGAACCAAGTGTTGTTCAACTTCTATGACCAAGACTTGAAAGAGTTGAAAGTCATAGTAATTTGAGATACATTTTTTTTAAAAAAAAATCAAATACTAATATATTACAATCCATAAGAAAATTACAAAAATTATTTGCAATATTTTCTGGGAATTTTAGGTTGAAAGTCATAAAAGTAGGCTTTCTGCAAAATCTTTAAATAGGAATTCACAAATAAATAATAATTACTTAAAATTAATTGGTCAAAAAATTTGAACCCGAATGAAATTTGAAAAAAAAAATATTTGAACTCTTGATTTTAATGAATTAACATTTTTTAGCCCCTTCCGCCTTCAATTAGAACAACCCATATTTAAAAAAATGTCATTTGTCATTTCACAATGATAGTTCAAAAACGCTTTGAGCTAGCTGAATGAAATTTGGTATACAAGCTTAAAGCTAAATTTGCTTACAGTACACTAGCATTTTTTTTCTAATCACCATTAGTGTTGTATCTTTTTATCATAATAAATTTTTGTTTATATTTATCACCATTATTGTTGTTTCTACTTGTAATCATTATTGTTGTTTCTATTTATCACCATCATTGTTTTTTCTTTTTATCACCATTATTGTTGTTTCTATTTATCACCATTATTGTTGCTTCTACTTTTCTATGTTTGCCATGCTCCAAATGAGAATGAGATACTTCAGGCATGATGATTGGATCTCTCTCTCTCTGGAGGGAACACTAATAATTGGAAGCGGAACAAGACTTACTTTCTACGGGAAGGGTTTTACCATGGTCAGTATTGGCCTTTATGACTCAACCACAATTTCCGCCAGTGTTGCTGTTGCGGCTATTCTGTCATTCAGTTTTAGGATTTAAATCCTCGGGGAATCCGGCATGAAATGTTTAGAGATCGGTTGTTGGTCTCAATATAAGAGTGAGATTCTTTAGATGGCATTTCTTTTGATGAAATTCAAATGCTTTCACTTCAAATGCAGTGTACATTCACACACTTTACACCTAGTATAAAGAAGAACAACCATGCCCTAACAAGGAATCAAATGCTGTAAGCCCAGTTTACAAGGAATAAGCGCTATCTCTAGCCATGATGCCGGCATTGTTGTTTGTAATCACGATTACCGTTGTATCTTCTTATCAGCATTGATGTTTATACCTATCACCAATATTGCGGTTCTTACTTATACCCATTATTGTTCATTTTACTTATCCCCATTATTATTGTTCCTACTTATAACCATTATTGTTCATTTTATTTATCCCCATTATTGTTGTTCCTACTTATAACCATTATTTTTCCTTTTAGTTATCAGCATTATTGTTGCTTTAATTTTTTAATGTTTGAATTCCTCCCCCCGGGGGATCACGAAATGATGATGCTTAATGAGATGCTTCAAGCATGGTGGTTAGATCTCGTTATCCTAGGGGGTACCCTAATATGTGGGAGTGGTTCCTTCCATCGATGATGGGACGTACATTCTACTGGAAGGGTTTTACCATGGTCGGTATTGGCCTTTATGACTCAATTTCTATTTCCACCAATGTTGCTATTGCGGCTATTCTGTTTTAGGATTTAAATCCATGTGAAATCCAATATGAAATGTTTAGAGATCGGTTGTACATTTCAAAAGAAGAAAAGTGGGACTCTTTAGAAGGCTTTTCTTTTGATGAATCTCAAATTCTTTCTCTTTAAATGCTGCTGATATAAATTTTAAGATTTGGTTCACAAATCGTCTACCTGTGAAGGGAAGGAGTAGTCATCATTGTTTATAGAGTTTCACCTTTTTACCTTTAATTATCTAAACGACTTTCTTATTTAGATTAATTTAATCGCATTAATGTCCAATTTTAATGCAAACTAGGGCTATTTTGATTCGGAGCTTGAAATTTTGTGTAGGACATCTGACTCCAATTGATTTAAAAATTATCAGACCCACTTACACGATGGTTCCTCGGTAGAGTCTGTTCTAGAATCAGGAGTCTTCGAGTAACGAAGAGGAAATCTTATCACAATAACAACGCTCCCTCCAAAAGCTCAGTAGAAATCTTATCACAATGACAACGCTCCCTCCAAAAGTTCAGTAGAAATCGAAGTCACGTCTTGAAACGTAATCAAATAAAAGAAAATAGTACCAGAAATTTATTTTGAGAGAAGGAAAAATGCATATGCTGAAATCTATTTGTGAAATGTAATTTATATATACATATATTAGCATTGCCCGCATTGTTTTGCCTTTGGCATAGAATCGGAGAGAGCACACAATTCAATCCTTTAAACTTTATTCTAATTTTCACCCGACAAGACATGGGCATGTCAAGAAACATCTAACAAACATAAAAATAATCAAAAAGGAGCTAAAAAACAATTTTCTCAGCACACATTCAGAAATATTTGTTAGTAAGGTTAAAAATATGATATGTCTGTAGACAAAACATAAGCGGTCATTTCGGTGTATGGTTTCTTTTTCGGCATAATAAGATTTGAATAGTTGCTTACAATCAGATGTAAACAAAAAAAAAATCTACCATATATGCATACCACAGCTCTTGCTATTTGCACATGCGCTGTTTGAGTTTTTCACGCATGTACATATAATTTAAAATCGCAATGATAAAGTTATCCTTTCTACGTTGGCGTGATTTTAGTATATAAAAACATTTCCGAATAAATGGCCTGCAAAATGTTATAAATATCTCCGTTAATTTTTTTCTAAAGTTTTGATGGTTGTAAACATACGGACGCTTTTAAAAGATTTCATTTTATATTATGTATACATATATATTAATAAAGCAATCCTTTCTTATACAATCCATTGATGCTAATGACTATATAAATACAAAAACCACTACAGTTCTGCATTTACTTGAAGAGTTTTTAATGGTTAATTATTTAAAATTACATACAGTTTTAAAAAGGTTAAAACTGTTCAGGAACTTATGTTGTCTCTGAATAACAATAACGCTAATTTTTGTTGAAAATACACTTATGATATTTTCAGAGTTATCAGATTTTTATCTCTTGAAGGTGAAATATAAAAACAACATTCTTATTTCAGAGTTTGGATTGCAAGAAGGCTTTCACTTGATAAAAAACATTGTGAAATGTGAAACTCATTCTCGTAACTTGACGAAAATTGTCTAGCCTAGCATTTTAGTTTGATAATTTATCAATTTTAATGTTTTAATTTCTTATAAATTACTTCTTAGATTATAACGTCGCAATTAATTTCAGCTCCAATATATGCTAATTTCGAAAATGAAAGCAAATTATTTACGTGTACATCCCACCGATAATATTACTTTAAAATTTGTAGTCGCCTTTTTGTAAGGTCTGTAATAGAGTTTAATTTCTGTAAATGCAAGCAAAAGTTAAATAAATTTACGATGACTCTCTTAAATAAGACATCCCGGCATCTACCTGTAAAAATGCTGGAATAAACATTATATTCCTATCCAACAGTCAGGTGGTTTCTATTCAGTCCATAATCGGCCACAACATGTTCTGTCGATACTGGAACGTTCAGTGGAGGCGGGGTGGTCGGCTGTACAGAAGAAGAAGTCAGGTGGTGTATCTTAATTAGTTCTTTTATTTCTTCCCTAGCCGGTGTCCTGACGCAGAGGAAACCCTTTTTTCAGGGCATCCCGGTCAGGGCAAGGTTTTTCTTCTGTGTTCTATCTGTGAGGTGTGAGAATGCTCCTCATTGCAAAAAGGGGCTGTGCAAGCGAATGTGATAACTCTGTGTCATCTTCATATGAGCTAAAAGTTGGAATTCTACCCTCAGGTGCTCATGGCTCCTCACCCTAAGAAGCTACTTCACCCCTATTTGAGTTATAAAGTGGACACGAGATCCTCTCTTCCATATTTCTGACCAACCAGTTTTCCTACTTAAATTTAATGCCTACATCAATGGTAAACTTTTTCAGGCTGTTTCTTGCAACAACGAATTTTGCCATCAAATTACTGAACATATCCTCATTTTTCTAAATATCCCATATCCCATTCTAAAGGATGAATAAAGAAAAAAAACCCTATCCTCCTTAGTTTCAGATATAAATATCATCAATCAGAATCAGAATAATAATTATAATTTTGATAATTAATATAATTAATATTTATTATTGATTATTGATTATATATATTTTTTTAATTTTATACTGATTATATTTTTTTATTTATGTTAATTTTGATAATTTACAAAAAACGGAACAAATTAATTATAATTATTATAATTTTGATAATTTACAATAAACGAAACTAATTAAT
>JAOUZG010031332.1:4214969-4230693 GCA_026289955.1 Argiope argentata
ATAATTATTATAATTTTGATAATTTACAATAAACGAAACTAATTAATAATATTTATTATAATTTTGATAGTTGATATAATTAATATTAATTATTGATTTTTGATTATATTAATTATATTTTTAATTATATTAATTATGATAATTAACAATGAAAAACAAATAACTTTCGTCTCAAGGAAGATTCACTGGAAATATAAGGGGAAAGAGTATGGTAAATCGATAGCACTTTTACATTATTTTTCTAACGGGAAAACTTTTGTAACATTGCTGTCAAATTTACTCTCGTATTATGGAATTCTCCATTAATAGGACGTAGTTTTATTTGGCTGCTTGTTTTATTTACCACTTCAAATAACTACAAATGATCAATATGATGCATTTTATCAATGAGATTTGGCGTGGCAGGTTATGCGATTTTCCGTCTTTTTTTGGAAAGGCGGGCATTGTGAGATAATCTGCTGTATATATCATTATTGAAAGATTTTTACATATTTATTCATCAATTGTTTAATTGCGTTTTATCTATTTTTCTTAACATATTTATATACATAACTGGTTAAATGAAAATTTAGGACTTGTACAGGAGGTACTATCCTCGAAACCGCATTTTCTTTAGACTCAAATTAAATTTTCTATGAAAGTATTAATGTATAAAACAGCTTATTCATTCCACAGATATGTTTGTCGATATATCAATATGTTTAAGAAAATTTTCGGCATATATTGCCATTGAAAAATGTAATTGCGTTGGAACATATATTTTGTTCATGTTACATGAAATGATATTCAATTAAAAGTAAATTTATGTTCCCATTTAAATAACACTTACTTTTCTGATATACAAAGGGATAAAATAAACAATAAAAGTAAAAATAGTAGAATATAAGAAGAAAAGCAGGTTATCAGGGAATGTTTTGAAGCTGGAGGATACTGCAGAAGAAGACGAATGAGATTCAAATGAAAGATATTATACTTTGTGATAATCAGTCTGAATCATGTGATGAGTGTAGCTCTTCAAAAGAGGATTATTGTGACGAATCTGACATAGAGTACTCACCGAAGTGCCCGGTGTTCTATAAATTGAAGATCAGGCCGGACACTAAAAATGCCGGATCGTTCGGTGGTTTATGATCTTCATTCTTTTGCTCAACAGAAGATAAGCCTTTTATATCAAAACTAACAATTATAATTTATATTTATTTATTAATTTCAATTTTTTTCTGCAACATTGACTCAGTCAAATGTGTACTTTGTTTCTTTAAATGGTCAAGCTACAAAAATTTATCTCTCTCGACTTCTTTATGCCTATCTTTCAGAATATTTTTTTCTAACTTTTATTCCATTTCCCTAAAATTGTGCACTACACTATTTTTGAATTACTGTTTAACTTTTTTTCCAATTCTCACTGACCACGAAGTTGAATTTTTTTCATTTGCATCAGAGTTTATTTATTGTGTAGCCCATTATTTCTTCTTCATAGTCAACAAAACATTTTTTTGTTTATCACGCATTTTGAAATCTTTATTGTAGTACAATTAAAAGCATTAAACATACTTTAAGAACAGTTTATAAATACTGTATGCACTGTGCAGTTATAAACAAGAACCGTGTCAACAATCACTCAATCAGTCAAGGTCACGTTAATCAAGGACAGTGATCCGTTACACACCGAACACACAATGAGCGACGAAATGAACGCTGCTCTTTTCCTGTCACAATTTGTATTTTGTACACTGCAGATAAGAGAAAGAAAAAGCTCACTCCCAGTGTCTTGGCAATGAAGCCAAAGCAACGTCTTGGTTTCCTCATTTAATTCTGATGAAAGAAAACTAGGCCAATTAGTGAGAAAGTCAAATAGTTAAGAACCAATGCTCGGGAATATTATAATTTTCCAATTAAAGATTTTATATATAAATTTGAAGAATTTAAAATCGTCACGAAACTCTCACAAAATAGGTTCAGAGATTTGACAGAATACAAGAAAAGTCAACTACAAATGCACTTTTTATGAATCCCCAAATCGATTGTTTAAATTTTTAAAAAAATTGAAAATTTAACTTTTTTGTGAGATTTTAAAGCCTTAAATACAAATTATGTGCTTAATTTATAAATTAAATCTAAAAAAACTAATCATAATATTAAAATTTATAAAAGAATTAAAAATTAATGTTGATTATTTTAATTTAAACAAACTATTTTTCCTTTCAAAATACCAACTTATTTAATAAATAAACGGAAATAAACACAATTGAATTTGTGTCTCTTGCATACGCTACAAGGTTTTTAGGGGGTTTCGAATTAAGGCGAGATTTTAATTCTCTGCTGATTAACATAATGTTAACATTAATGAAGCAATTTATGTTGAATTGCGGACTTCAGTGACTGCCGTTTTTTTATTTCACTATCCGTAAATGTAAGGAAATATAGCAATTTTTAGAAAAATTAAGGTTTTAAAAGTTTGAGGTTTACACGAATATCTACATTTTAAATCTACCTGAGTTGGAAAAAACCTAATTTTAGATCATTTTCACCTGTTAGCCTGTTTTTGACAGATATATCGTAAAAACGCTTCGAGCTAGACAAGTAAAATTTGATCTTAAAACCGTCTTTGATAGTTTATGTAAAATTCTGAATACCATTTATTTATAATAGAATTACATTTATTCCTGTTGTTTGAATAGAAGTTTTCGCAAAAACTAAAAAACAAAACGAGCTTTAGAAATGAAACCCTTTTACAATGACTTAAATTGATAACCGAGGTGTAACATCCTTACCATAGACAGCTGTAAAATTTGGAATTTAATCCAATTACGGGTCGACTGTCTGTCGGTCTGTAAATTCTGAAGTATGTAAACTCAGTAATTTAAAAAAAGGAATGCTTTAAATATATCAAATTTAGTCAAAGTCTTTATGATTTAAAATAAATTTTTGTGTTTATTCTTTTCTAATGCTTGAAAAAAATGTATCGTAAACATAAATACTGTTTTTGGGCGTTATTATCGCATCCTAAGGATTAGTCGCCAAGTAACTCGCCAATGATGACATTCTATAGACAGAATAAAAATTCTAAATTCACTTCAAAATTTAAGGGTTTGCAAATATTGTTTATTATGTAAGGGATTCTATCACGAAAATTTTACTATAGAATATACAAAAATGCGTTGCGACAGGAGAGAGCATCACCTCCTTTTCGCCTAGGATATTTAGCGCCAAATATGGCAACCCGATGTTAATGTTGGATGATATCTTCCTGCTGGTGATAAGACGCATTAGCACGGAGAGTTGGCGATTTTGAAAAATGCGCCAAGCGGGTCATGTTCTATGGGGATCAATCCAGAAAAGCTTTTGGAAAGATCATTTCCACTTGTTATGCATGGGTAAATGTGAGTTTAATGTGCATGACATTCAAAGTCTTTACTTTTACGATACTTACGAGATCAATAAATCAGGCACTTTTGAGATAAATAATTCGGTCATTTCTCAGCTCAATAACATGTAAAGAAGCAAGAAAGCAAAGCTGGCTTGAAAATTGTAGGAAATGAGAAATCTTTGTCATCACTTTCATATAAAGATTCACCTGAAAATTGTCATGACGACAAAACCCATAATTGTCGGCATTACTTTGTTATGAATTAGATGTTTATACCAAGTCATGTTCCCTGTGTAAACATTTACCATAAACTCATGTTCTGAACTGTCCTGAGGGTTGTTTATAAGCTCACTTTTATTCAGTTTGATAATGCACCGGTTTCTCCAATTTATACGTACTTCATAAGGGGAGGCTGATATATTTTTAAAATATCGTTTCGAACAAAGTTCGAAAGAGCCATGCTGTCGTCTGTTTGTTTCATGAAACAATTCGTCATTCCGGCATCCTAGCACAGAGGTAGAGTGGCTTTCTCAAGATCTTGGGGTCATGGGTTCGAGTCTCGGTTAGGGCATAGTTTTTCTTCTGTCGTTATCTGTGAGGGTTGCGTATGTAACCCCTGCAAAAAGGGGCTGTGGAAGATAGTGTGTTGAGTATGTAGCCAGTTAATACTCATTCATCTAGTTGGGGCAACTTAAAAAAAAGAGACGCTCATTTTGGCTTAAAATCGCTCACGCCCGTAAGCACACTAAGCGCTCTTAATAACAAGTACTATAAAAACTCATCGTAATCTGTTTCCAGTTAAAAATAAACTAATGAATGTTTACAAACGACGTCAGGTGAGTCGAAAATATTTCCTGAACCTGCAGTTTTGACTGCATTTGTATTTAGTGTCTAGGAACTTAAATTTTTTTCTTAAACATAAATGTGAAGAAGAAAACATTTTTCAAATTGATTCAAAATGATTTGAGATATCAGCTGTATAATATTTGATGATGAACAAACTAATTTTATTATGAAGAATGAAAACTCAGTTAGCATCAGATTAGAGGGTATCAGAGATTTCAGATGTAAATAGGATTATGTGACTACATTCTAATAAGACATTATTTCGGATATTTGCAGTGTAATAATATAGTATTATTTCAATGCACATGCTTACGATATTTTTGCTTGTTGAAATATTGTGTCATGTTTATTAACATTACTTTGTCTTATGTTTATGCAATCATATTGAACGAGAATTGTATATTTATTCAATTATTTGTTAGAGTAAGACGAAGTTTCACAATGTTTTTTAAACGATTTAAACTATCGTTTGATTATATTTACATTCTCGATACAGTAAAAGAAAGGTTTTCGTTTGGAGCTTTTAATTTATGCTATGGTCAAATGACTTGGAATATCAAGGAAAAGGTACGAAATGTCTAAATAACGTTACAGTTAACATATATGACTATTCCTCTATGGGAGAAGACCACGAGACAACCATGAATATTCCAATGAAGATCGGTGTATCTAAGGACTAACGCATGCGCAGGAGAGAGCAGAAACTCTCTCTTATAAAAAGCGCAATCCAGGTGATGAGGCTGCTAATGTGAAGACAGGAGTGCATTCACATTGCAAAATTTGCCGATTAAGGTGCACAGCGGCGTTATCCGATTTCTGACAGAAGATGGTGTTATACCGACCACTATTAATAGCAGGGAGGCTATGGATCTGATCCATGATCACGTGCTCCATATGTTTCCAGAGTCACACACGCAGAACTGGCCCAGTTCAAGTGAGAGCAACTCTGCCATCCACCTTGTACACCGGACATGTTTCCCTGCGATTTTCATGAGTCTAGAGCACTGGAAAATCATCTGAAAAGGAGGCGCTTCTACTTGGACGGCAAACTCAAGGACACAGTGAAGATCTAGATCTCATCACAGTTACAGGAATTCTGGGAATAAAAAATGCTTTGGTTCGTTAATCAATGGGGTCATTGTGCTCGCATCTACGGGGCCTACTTTGAATAAAGTATTCATTTATACCCACATTGATGCTACGTTTCTTTTCATTTCAACACCACATGCAACATGAATGAATTAAAATCAAATGGCATTTGAAATTTCCGAATGCAGTCTATATATACATATTTCTTAGCAAATTCAATGCACCTCAGGTTTATTCATATTGCAGTTCTTGGATTAAAGAGGATTCTAACTAGAAAGCTTTTTAGAAGTTGAAACCATTTTATATTTCACCCCCACTAAAGAAGTATTTAATCTTAGTGGTTTTGCCTCCGTTATTGAAATAAAATTTAATGGCTTCCTTTGAAACTGAAAATATAATTTATAAGCTTTAATCTTGTTAAGGAAGATAAGCAAATATATTATATTTGCAAGTCTACACTGTCAGAAATATGTATAGATGAATAAAAGCAATACTAACAAATAAATTGTTCAATATTTGATCATTCCATAAACAAAATAAGCTTTCTTCAACGTATTTCTGCAATAAAAGAGGGGAGATTATTATTGTTAAGAAATAATACATTTGCTAAACGTTTATATAGAATTGGGCAAAATATGAAATGACAAACATGATAATGTTATAAAGTTGCTTTAATTACAAGGCCAAACTTTATAAAGCATGAAAATAAAGCAACTTAAAGTTCTTTTTGTGATTAAAATAGTCAACAGCTATTATGTTTTCATTAATTATCATTAAAAAGTTCTGGTAATGCTTTAATTATAATAAGTTAAATAGTTATTCCATGAATTATCCAAAGAAGTATATCCATCCCCCCTCCAAAAACATTTCCATGCTTCAAGATACCACTCTCATTTAGAAAAAATATGGGAGATATAAGTTGTTCTTGTAACATTCGGTGTAGAACTGTTGGCGTTGTTTATTTTTGAAAGCATGATTTGAAAAAATCGTGCTACATTAATGTTAAAATTAATTACGGTGTAGTTTTTTCCCAAAATTTCTGATTGAGATAGGAAGGTGACATTTAAGCATGTATAAGAATAACCACGGAATATAACCTTAACATTCGTTCGTACAGCTGGAATTCTTAAGAAAATGTTCGAAAATACTGCGTTTTCAATTGCATTAAAGAGAAATTTACAACTACGCATACTATTAATTAAACGAAAAAACTTTGAAATTCTTTATTTTCAAAAATATGTTAGAGATATTTCAAAATCATGCCGTAACTTATTCAGTTATGAATAGAAGTTTCATCCAGTTTGCTGTTATATAAGAAAACTTTGCAATTTTGTGCTGGAGCTTTATTTTGAAATATAAATGTTTGCTCAGTTTCAATTATGGAATGAAATCTGGTAATTTTAAACAGCGGTTTGATAAAGAGCACGACACCTTAGCTGGCATCCCTCAATCCATTCTAGCAAGCCACACCAAGAAAACAATTTGGAAACCAAGAGTTGTCCCCCTCCTATTACCAAGACTTGAACAAGTTGAAGGTCACTGTAATCAGAGATACATTTTTTAAATCACATCATAATATTTTACGATCCGTAATAAAATTGTAAAAAAATATTTGCAGCATTTTCAGGGTACTTTGGGTTAAAATTTTAAAAAGTATTGTTACAAGCGGGTAAACGCCGCTGAAACACGCTAAAAGGAGAACGATTGGCAACGGCGTCAAAGAGCTTGGCACCAGTCGGAATAAAAGCTTGGCGCCAATCGGCTAAAGGTATAGTCTGGTAGCCTCTGAATAGATCGCGGTGATTTTCGAAGCTTGGAGTCTCCCTCGCTCGGCTATTTAAGGGACATGTTGCTGCATTCGGCAGTTCTTCGCAAAAAGGAAGCAGTTTCTCTGGACTAGCGGATTACTTTTCTCGCTTGTTGTAAAGGAGTTGCGTTTACTTTTGCTGTTAACGCTGTATTATTGAGCTCGCTGTGATTGACTGTTTGTTGTGCTATAAGATAGCTGTTTTGCAGCCTGTGTTTATTGTGTGTAAGGCTTGCATTTACGATGTAAGTGACTGATGACTGCTGGATTGTGTTTATCTGAAGCTTTCCTTTTTCACGTCATCCTGTAAATACCTATAAATAGCTGTAAATAAATTTGTTTGTGCTGTCCTCAAATAAAGTCCATTAAATCCGAACCCGCTACGCTAAAATCGTAACAATATGCTTTCTGTATAATATTGAAATAGGAATTCACAGATAAATAATAATTAATTATAATTAATTGTTCAAGAAATTTGAACCCGAACAAAAGTTGAAAAGAAATTTGAACTCGGGATTTTGATAAATCAAAATGTTTTAGACCCCCCTGAGTAAGAACAACTCATATTTAGAAAATTTAATCTGTGAGTCTTTGACAATGATTATTCACAAACGCTTTGAGCTAGATGAATGAAATTTGGTATACAAGCTAAAATTTAAATTTGCTTACAGGAAACCAGCATTTTTGTTTCTAATCACCATTACTATTGTATCTTCTTATCATAATTATTTTTGTTTATAATTATCACCATTATTGTTGTTTCTACACATAACCATTATTGCTGTTTCTTTTTATCACCATTACTGTTATTTCTTTTTATCACCATTATTGCTGTTACCATTTATCACCATTATTGCTGCTTCTTTTTATCACCATTATTGATGTTTTTATTTATCACCATTATTGTTTTTTCTATTTATCACTATTATTGTTGTTTATATTTATCACAATTATTGTTTTTTCTATTTATCACCATTATTTTTGTTTATATTTATCACCATTATCATTGATTCTATTTATAACCATTATTGTTGTTTCTTTTTATCAACATTATTGTTGTTTCTTTTTATCATCCTTATTGTTGCTGCTACTTTACGATATTTACCATGGTCCAAATGAGGATGAGATGCTTCATGGCTGGTGGCTGTATCTCGTCTCTTTGGAGGGCACACTAATAATTGGAAGTGGAGCAAGACGTACTTTCTACGGGAAGGGTTTGACTATGGTCACCATTGGCCTTTATGACTCAACCACAGTTTCCGCAAGTATCATTGTTGCGACTGTCCTGTCATTCAATTTTAGGATTTACATCAGTGTGAACTTCAGCATGAAATGTTTAGAGATCAGTTTTTGGTCTCAAAAGAAGAAAAGTGGGAATCTTTAGAAGGCGCTTATTTTGATAAATCTCAAATGCTTTCACTTTAAATGCTGCTGATATAAATTTTAAGATTTTGTTCACAAATCATCTGCGTGTGAAGTGAAGAAATGTTTAGCTTTGTTTATAAAATTTCACCTTTTTAATGATTTTTAATCTCACCGGCTTACTTATTTCGTTTAATTTAATTGTATTGATGTATAATTTTAAAGCAAACTAGGACTATATTTGTTCGGATCTCAAATTTTGTGGAGAACATCTGACTACAATGGATTTAAAAATTATTAGACCCGCATACACGATTGTTCCTTGGTAGAGTCTGCTCTAGAATCAGGAGTCCTCGAGTATCAAAGAGGAAATCTCATCGCAATGATAATGCTCCCTCCAAAAGCTCATCAGAAATCTTATCGCAATGAGAATGCTTCCTCCGAAAGCTTATCAGAAATCTTTTTGCAATGACAACGCTTCCTCCGAAAGCTCATCAGAAATCTTATCTCCGAAAGCTCATCAGAAATCTTATCGCAATGACAACGCTCCCTCCAAAAGATCATTAGAAATCTTACAGTAATGACAACGCTCCCTTCAAAAGCTCATTAGAATCTCATCGAAATGATAGCGCTTCTTCCAAAAGCTCATTAGAAATTGCGGTCTTGTCTTGAATGGTTATCAAATAAAAGAAAATCTACCAGAAATTTATTTTGAGAGGAGGAAAAATGCATACGCTGAAATCTATTCGTGAAATGTAACTTATATGTAAATATACTTGCGATGCCCGCATGGCATTGCTCGCGGTATAAAATCGGAAAAAAAAACCAAATCCAATTCTTTAAGCTTAAGTCTAACCTCCAACGTAAAAGCAATGGGTGTGTAACGAAACATCTAACAAACCTAAAAATAAGTTTAGGAAGTATCAAAATTAGCTACAGATTAATTTTTTACCGCACATATCCAGAAATATTTAGACTATTAGTACCGTAAAAATATGATATGTTTGTGAACAAAACATAAGCGACCATTTCCATGTTGGAATTCTTTTTCGGCATAATAAGATTTTAATAGCTGCTTAAAATCAGATGTAAACAAAATAATCTATCATATTTGCTTACCACAGCTCTTGCTATTTGCACATGCGCAGTTTCAAATTTTCACGCATAGGCATATAATTTAAAATTGTAATGATTAAAGCTCCCCTTTTTATGTTGGTGTGAATTTAGTATATCAAAACCTTTCCGAATAAATGCCCTACAAAATGTTATAAATATCTCCGTTAATTTATTTCTGAATTTTTTTAAGGTTTTAAACATACATACGCTTTCAGGAGACTTCATTTTATTTTATGTACAGACATATATTAACAAAGTAATTCTTTCTTATTCATTGCATTGATGCGAATGATTATATGAGGAGAAAATTTACTACGGCTCTACATTTACTTGAACAGTTTTTAATGGTTAATTATTTTAAACTCTATACAGTTTTAAGAAAGAAAAAAACTGGCAACTGTTTTGACTCTGGATAACAATAACGCTAATTTGTTGTTCAAAATACACTCATCATATTTTCAGAGTTATCAGATTTTTATCTCTTGAAGATGCAATATAATAACAGTAAAAATTCTTATTTCAGAGTGTGGATTGCAAGAAGGCTTTCACTTCATAAAAGATATTTTGAAATGTAAGACTCATTCTCGGAACTTGATGAAAATTGACTAGCCTTGCCGTTTAGGTTGATAGTTTTTGAGTTCTAACGTTCTAATTTCTTATAAATTACTTCTTAGATTATAACGTCGCAATTAATTTCAGCTCCAATATATGCTAATTTCGAAAATGAATGCAAATTATTTACGTGTACATCCAACCGATAGTATTACTTTAAAATTTGAAGTCGCCTTTTTGTAAGGTCTATATTAGAGTTTAATTTCTGTAATTCTGCAAGCAAAAGTTAATTCTGCAAGCAAAAGTTAAATAAATGTACGAAGACTCTCTTATATAAGACATCCTGGCATCTATCTGTAAAAATGATGGAATAAACATTGTATTCCTTCCCACAGTCAGGTGGTTTCTGTTCAGTCCACAGTCGGCCACAACATGTCCTGTCGATACTGCTACGTTCAGTGGAAACGGGGTGGTCGACTTTAAAGAAGAAGTCAGGTGGTTTCTCTTACTTAGTTCTTTTATTTCTTCCCTAGCCGGCGTCCTGGCGCAGAGGAAGCCAGTCTTTCTGGGCATCCCGGTCGCATATAAACAAACCTTACATTGATAGGAACCTTACAAAAATTTGAGCCCACTGATTGGTTGGACTCATCCTACGTCAGGACCTGTGATGTCAACTGATATATGTGTGTACTAATAGCGATCTTTTTTTTTTGACATAACTACTTAATACATATTATTTTTTCATTCTTTTTTGAAATGTCTGTGTTTTTGAAATGCCTGTGTAAAGTATGATTAATGCTTTTTATTGTAGTACAATTAAAAGCATTAATCATACTTTAAGAACAGTTTATAAATATTGTATGTACTTTTTATTTATAAACGAGAACAGCGACAACAATCAATCAATGAGTGAAGGCAACGTTAATCAAAGACAGTGATCCGTTAAACACTGACGAAACAATGAGGAACGAAATGAACGCTGCCTTCTTAGTTTGAACACTGCAGGTAGGAAGATCTTAGCAGACGCTCGCTTCCAGTGGCTTGGCAATGATGCCAACGCAACGTCTTGCCTTCCTTATTTAATTGCGATAAATGAAAACTAGGCAAGTTAGAAAAGAAGCCAAATAGTCACTAACAAATACTCGGGAGTATTCTATTTCGCTTTTAATTTTTTTTTTAATTTGAAAATTTTGAAGTGATTACGTATCTCTCACAAAATAAGTTCAGAGAACTGACGGAATATAAGACAATTCACCTTTAAATGTACTTTTTAATAATCCCGAAATCGATTGCCTTGATTTTTGAAAACAGAAATAAAAAATTTAATTTATTTGAGAGTCTTACATAAAATTCTGTGCTTAATTTATAAATTAAATCACACAAAAAAATAATAATATTACACTTTATAAAATAATTACAAATAAACGTGCTTATTTCATTTTAAACAAACCATTTTTCCTTTCAAAATACCAACCTATTTAATAAATAAACAGAAATAAAGACAATTGACTTTTAAACCCTATCGTTTTCGTCAATTTTCTTGTATAATTTTGAATTAAAGCGAGAGGTTTTTTCTCGGCTGATTTACAAAATGTTAAAAAAAATTTAACCAATTTATTTCTAATTTCGGGTTTCAGTGACAGCCAATATTTGTCTGTTCTATATCCGTAGTTGTGAGGAAATTGCTGAATTTCCGAAAAAGTCTTAGTTTAAAGTTAATACTAATATCTACGTTGTAAACCTCCCTGAGTTAGAAAAATCTACGTTTAGATCATTTTCATCTGTAGGTGTATTTTCGACAGATATAACTTTAAAAATCTTTTTTTACGGCTAACGTTATATAATCGTTATTAAATGAAAATATAAATGGAAAGTTATAAAACTCCTTATTATTTTCATTATTTAAGAATGATATTTTATAAGTAAAAATTAATAGATCCTCTACGTTATTACAAATTGTTTCTTGTCGTTAAAAGTAGAAACTTATTGAGAACCTTTTCCGTTATATTAATCGCATTCTTCGATATATTGTCCTCAACTACATATCTTTAATTCTTATCTTAACTATGAAATTCAGCTACTTCTGAAGATTCTGACATTTTATTATTAAGTTAAATAATAATATTTCACCTTTAGCTTATGCAAAGAAACGCGAACTTCAAGTTTGCCCATTTATTTATAAAGTTTATAAAAAAATAGATCAACAAGTTTGTCTATTATCAAAATTAATTATGCAGATTTGTTGTCATAGAAACAAATGATCACTATTTTATTTATTTTTTAATTAAACTGATTTTTCGTTAGCCTAATGTGTGTGAGGTTGTGTCAGCTCGGGTGTCATCCTTGTCATCTGACCTTGTTTCAAAATCACGAGTTCCCTCTCAAAAAAGGCTCAATTCCGATTTTAATTAAACATTTTCTTACCAGAAGAAATCATAAATCATATCTTCATGAGATATGCGCACAAATATCATTTTGCGTTGCTTCTTAAAAATAATTTGTAATAATTGCCTTTCATTTTTTAGAAAAGAAGATTCAGTTTGTAGTTGTCACTTTTATTAAGGGGGGGGGTCTTATTCATCACACAAATTTGAAATATAATTTTATATTAAAAAAACTTTAAATTTTAGGTAAATATATGTTTTCTAGACTTTTAGATTACTAATTTCCTTCTTTAGAAATCAAATATATAATTTCTACAACAAAGCATCATATTCGCTGCATTTGCAATTGCTTATAAATATTTCTATCTAAAGGACTGATATTTTAATATCAGTCTATCTTTACAGTTAAAATCAGAGGAAATGCTATTATGTGAAACTAATGCTGTTTAAAGAAAGTTTGCATTAAAAACGGTAATAATTTCTAGTAGTAAAAACCTTGTGTGAGTAAAATTTATCAAAATTGTTCCCGTTTTCATCTCAATCTTTAATTTATAGATTCTGATATTTGAATTTATTTAATTTATAAATGCAAGAGGATTTGCAACTTGTCTTTCAAATTTCGTGTTAAGGTAAAGGACAGTCCAGGAAATCGATTTCACATACAAGATTATATCCGCAAACATTATTTTCATGGACAAAATATACAAGTAAAGTGTTGGTTTAGTTATATTTACATCTCGATGTGAAGCAATACAAGGGTATTTCAGAAACAAATCTAGCTATTTTAAATGGTCAAGCCATAAAAATAGATCTCTCTCGACTTCTTTATGCCTACCTTTTCAGAATAGTTTTTCTTACTTTAATTCCCTTTCCATAAAATTGTGCACTACACTATTTCTCAATTTCTGTTCAATTTTTTTTCTCCAATTCTCACTGAATTTTCATCAGATCATAACCACAAAGCTATATTTTTTTTCAGTTGCATCAGAGTTTATTTATTGTGTAGCCCATTATTTCTTCTTTTAAGTCATTAAAACCTTTTCCGTTTATCACTGATTTTGAAAGTTTTATTGTAGTACAATTAAAAGCATTAAACATACTTTAAGAGCAGTTTATAAATACTGTATGAACAGTGCAGTTATAAACAAAAAAGTGTCAACAATCAATCAATCAGTCAAGGTCACGTTTAATCAAGGACAGCAATCCGTTACACACAGACGAAACAATGAGCAACGAAATGAATGTTGCTCTTATTCTGTCACAATTTGTATTTTGGATACTGCAGGTATGAGGATCCTATAAGAAGCTCGCTTTCAAGGTCTTATCAAGGATGCCAACGCAAAGTATTGCCTTCCTCATTTAATTGCGATAAAAGAAAACTAGGCCAGTTAGTGAGGAAGCCAAATAGTTAAGAACCGATCATCAGGTTTATATAAATTCCGATTCAAATTTTTTAGATATAAATTTGAAGAATGTGAGATGGTCACGAAAGTCTCACAAAATAAGTTCAGAGATTTCAAAGGATATAAGAAAAGTCAATTACAAACGCACTTTTAAAGAATCCCAAAATCGGTTGTCTGGATCTAAAAAAAATGGAACATTTAACTTATTCGGTTGATTTTAAAGCCTTAAATAGAAATTCTGGGCTTAATTTATAAATTAAATCACAAATAACTAATCATAATATTTCACTTTATAAAAGAATTAATAATAAATGTGATTATTTTAATTTAAACAAACTATTTTTTCTTTTAGAATACCAACTTATTTAATAAATCAAAGGAAATAAACACATTTGAATTTGTACAGTTTGCGTGAGCTACGAGTTTTTTAGGGAGTTTTGAATTAAGGCGAGATTTAAGTTTTCTGCTGTTTAACAAAATGTTAAAAATGTTTAACTAATTTACTTCTTATTTCGGACTTCAGTGACTGCCACATTTTTCCATTTCTCCATCCGCAGTTGTTAGGGAAATAGCAATTTTCAAAACCGTTTTGGAATGAGGTTTACATGAATATCTACGTTTTAAATCTACCTGAGTTGGAAAAACCTACTTTTGTATCATTTTCGTCTGTAGGCCTATTTTTGACAGTTATATCTTATAAACGCTTTGAGCTAGTTGAGCTGTAAAATTTGATCTTAAAACCGCCTCTAATGATTAATGGAAAATATGGAATAACATTTATTCATAATAGAAATACATTTATTCCTGTTGTTTGAATAGAAATTTTCGCAAAAACTAAAAACCAAAGAGAGCTTGCGAAATGAAACCCTTTTAAGATGACTTAAAATGACAGCCTAGGTGTAACATCTTTACCATAGACAGATGTAAAATTTGGAATCAAATCCAACTACGGGTCGACTGTCTATCGGTCTGCACTTTCTGAAGTATGTAAACTCAATAATTTAAAAAAATCAATGCCTTAAATATATCAAATTTATTAGAAGTCGTTGTAATAGATTTGTGTTTATTTGTTCAAATAGTTGAGAAAAATGTATAGGAAATAACAAATCGGGTTTTGGATGTTTTTATCGCATGCAAAGGATTTGTCGCCAAGTAATTCGCCAATGATGACATTCTATAGATCGAGTAAAAACTCTAAATTCACTTCAAAATTTAATAATCAGCAACTATTGTTCGTCATTGTAATATAAAGGATTTTCTATCCCGAACGATTTACTATAGAATATACAAGAAACCTTTTGGGGAGATCATTCCCACTTGTTATGCATGCTTAAATGTGAATTTAATGCGAATGACATTCAAGGACGCCACTTTTAAGATATTTTTGAGGTTTAATACGCCTCAGGTTTATTCATACTGCAGTTCTTGGGTTGAAGAGGTTTCTAACAAGAAAGCATTTCAGCAGTTGATACCATTGAATATTTCAATCCCACTAAAGAAGGGTTCAAACTTAGTGGTTTTACATCCGTTATTTAAATAAAATTTACGGCTTCCTTTGAAATTGAGAATACCATTTATAATCTTTAATCTTGTTAAGAAAGATAATCAAATATATTATATTTACAAGTCTAAACTCTCAGAAATACGTATTAATGAATTAAAGCAATACTAACAAATCTATTGTTCAATACCTGATCATTCCATAAAAAATATAAGCTTTCTTCTACGTATTTCTGCAATAGTAGAGGGAAGATCATTAAAGAAATAATACATTTGATAAACGTTCATATAAAGT
>JAOUZG010031332.1:4328752-4346444 GCA_026289955.1 Argiope argentata
AATGAATTTTTAATAGAATGGAGGACTGAATGTAGTAATTTTTTTTTTTGGAAAACAATAAAAATAGTTATAATTAAGACTCTATATTATGCAATAAGTAATTTTGATCAAACAAAATTATTTTTATTCTCACTTATTACAAGAGTATTTTGCTGCACAAATTCCGTGAATTCCTTTTTTACATGCAGCACAAATTAAGTTGGAACGTTTAATTCCATTATCACTGCATACATCACACTGTCTCAAGTTTCGGGCTGGTATTTTTTCTAAATAAAGATTTTTATTTATTGGTTGCCTTCTTGTGACCTTTTTAATGGCATTAGTAATTATCAATAAAACATTCGTGCCGGGATAGCCTGGTTGGTAGACCGTTGGTAACTCGTACTCCTTAGGTTGCACATTCGAATCTCACCGGTCTCACAAACCTTTTTAGGTGGCGGACTACCATTCATGCAAATTCATTCATTCATCTCAGATCGTAATTTAGACCTGGAAAAGAGAACGATCCCCTCTGACCCAGTACCCCCAGTGGTATTACTTTCGATATGGAGGCATTTGCGACCACGACAGATTTTACGAACGCCAGCCGCCATATACTCCGTGAACCTTTTGGCCGATGAATTTCAAACTCGTAACCTAAGCAGTACGAGTCCAACGCTCTACTAATCAGGCCATCCCGGCCATCTGCTGAGGTATCAGCGGGACTTGTCCATGGCAAGTGCCATAAGTAACAACATAAAATCTGTAAATGATATAAATTCAACTGCTCTCAATAGATGCGAAAATTATACTAAAAAACACAGCTTCTCCGCATTCTTCATATATGACATGGGTAGAGCGATAGCGTTTCGCCTCAGTCAAATGGTTAAATTTAAAATGTACGTTAAAATTATTCATAAAACTTGTCGCATGGCAATAAAATGTCGATACACTCATAAATCATTAATCTGTGATCATTTGTACAAGCGCAATAATTTTACTTGTTTAGAAATATTTTCTGTAAATTCTTTTTTAGATTGCTTTTAATTCAATTATTATTTTGATATGTTATCTTTAAAGTATCAGTTAATGCGTTAATAGTTTTCAAATGAAATCAAATATTCTTTTCAAAAACTACAGTTCTATATATCTCAGGTTTGTATAAATCTGAATTATTCTGAATGATACAGACCTGAGAATTCTGATTTATTCTCGAAGGTAAAAAGGTAAATAATATTTGCATCAAAGCATGAATTTAAGCTTCAAAATAAAATAGTTTTACATTCAGAACATTATTTTTATAATGCTTGAATTGTTTCAATATTATTAAGAAATAGCCCCAATATTTTCATAAAATAATTTCAAGCAACATAATACTGAATTGTTAGAAAAAAATAAGCTAATTATTCCAATTCACGGCTTAATCATTAAAATCTTATTTATCAACTTACCTGGGAGGTTACCGGATTGAAAATCCTACGTTTGCTAATTTTTACAATGCCAGGCATTCTTAGTAGAACAATGGTTTAGCGATACTTGCAGCAATTATCGGTGCAAACAATACCAAGTTACTTTCCCAGAATGCCTCGCGTTTGTGCGGAATTCCATTCAAAATATACCCCTGAGACTGCAATTGAAGTTCTTCGTCCTTAATTGGATGCTTTCAGCAGTTGCAGGAATTGTTAGAAAGAGGATAAGATAAAGTTGTCCAATCGTGCCAATTTCTTCTCTTAATTTCTTCGGTCTTCTCTTAATTGCCCGGTCCCATTAGTCGATTCTAAGCTTTTAAGTCAGCAATGCGACGGCGCCATTTGCATCATGGGACGCAGATTAAAATTACGGCTCTATAATTGATGTTAACTTGGAGAATAGATGTAAGTTGGGAAAGAGTTGTGACGATAACTGGAATGGTCTTATAAACAATGGATGTTTAGGAGTGTAAACATCGTTTATATAAGTTTGGAATATTTATATAGAAGATTTTTATTTTAGTAATAATAGCGATACTTTATACATCATTTTCTTACTTACTAATTTACCTAAATAGTCTTCTAAGTAGTGAAAGTTTAGAAGAGTAAACATCGATAGTATAAAATTGAAATACTAATGTTCTTAGAAGATTTTTATATTCGACATGATGGATTGGGTTTATACATCATTTTCTTATTTATTATTTTAATTAAATAGTCTTTTAAACAATGGAAGTTTAGAGTGTAAACATCGGTTGTATTCCTTTTCAAAATCTTACACAGTTAGAAGATTTTTATTTCAGTATTGATGGCTTAGATTTCTAAATCATTTTCTTATTTATTAATTTAATTAAATAGTCTTTTAAATAGTCGAAGTTTAGGAGTGTAAATACCGGTTGAATAAGATTTTAATTCTTATAAGGTTAGAAGATTTTTATTTTATTATGGATAGTCATTCTTTATACATCATTTTCTTATTTATTTATTTATTTAAATAGCCTTTTAAACAGTGAATGTTTAGCAGTATAAATATTGGTTGTATAAAATTGGAATTCTTATATGATTAGAAGATTTTTATTTTATTAATGATGGTTGGGTTTTATTAATCATTTTCTTTTTTTTATTATTTTTATTGAAAAGCTTTTTAAACAGCAAATGTTTAGGAGTGTAAAAATCAGTTGTATAAAATTGGAATTCTAATATGGCTAGAAGAATTTTATTTTAGTAATTATGGCATGGTTGTTAACATCATTTTGTTATATAATATTAATTTAATTAAACTGTCTTTTAAACACTAAAAGTTAAGAATTGTAAAAATTGGTTGTATAAATTCGTAATTCTATATAATTAGTTGATTTTTCGTTTAGTAATGATGGCTGGGCTTTATATATCATTTTTTATTTATTAATTTAATTAAATATCCTTTAAAAATTTCAAATGCAAACACCGGTTGTATAAAACTGGAATAATTACGTTGTTAGAAGTTGTTCTGAATAATGATTATTATTGTTGTTTATTTGAATAATGATGGCTGGTTTTTATATATGATCTTAATTTTTTAATTTGATTAAATAGTCTTTTAAACAGTGGTAGTTTAGGAGTGTAAACATTAGTTGTATAAAACTGGAATACAAATGTTGTTAAAATATATTTATTTAGTAATGATTACTGGTTTTATACATCATTTTCTTATATATTATTAATTTAATTAAATAGTATTTTAAACAATGAAAGCTTAGTAGTGTAAACATTGGTTGTATAAAATCGGAATTATTATATGGTTAGAAGAATTTTATTTTAATAATAATGGTCGGTCTTTATACATCATTTTTTTATTTTGTAATTTAATTAAACGGCATTTTAAACTATGTCAGTTAAGGAGTGTAAGCATGGGTTGTATAAATTTGGAATACTTATGTTAGAAGATTTTTATTTTAGTAATGAGGGCTTTGTTTTATACATCATTTTCTTATGGAATATACAGTAATTATTAATTTAATTAACAGTAACTTATTAATTTAATAAAGCAGTCTTTTAAACAGTGGAAGTTTAGGATTGTAAGCATAAGTTGTATAAAATTGAAATTCTTATATGGTTAGAAGATTTTTATTTTAGTAATGATGGCCGGTCTTTATACATCACTTTCTTATTTATTAATTTAATTAAATAGCCTTTTAAACCATGCAAATTTAGGAATGTAAACATCGGTTATATAAAATTGGAATACTTATATAGATAGAAGACTTTGATTTTACTAATTATGGCCAGGTTTTATACATCATTTTTTTAAATTAATTCAATTAAATAGCTTTATAAACAATGGAAGTTTAAGAAAGTTATCAATAATTGCGTAAGTTTAAAATTCTTGAATGTTTGTAGATTTTTATTTTAGAAATAATGGCAGTGCTTTATATATTATTTTTTATTAATTTAAATAAATAGTCTTATAACTATTTACTTAAATTATTATTCGTACTTTAATCAAAAAGTTTAATTTTAGGAATGTAATCATCGGTTGTATACGTTTAGATTAAGTATATAGTTCGGACATTTTTATTTTTGAAATAATGATTGTACTTTAAGCATAATTTTGTGGTTCATGAATTTAACTAAATAGTATTATAATCAAATTAAATTAAATTAATCAAATAATCACAAAACAACCATTTCGGTGTATAAATTTTGACAGAATTTTATTTTCTTATTAATAATGGCCGTACTTTGTACTTCATTATTTCATTAATTTAATTAAATAGTTTTACAAAGAAAGAATATTTACGAGTGTAAACACCATCTGTATGAATTTGGAGTTCTTATAAGTGTAAAGAATGCTACTTTTTAAAAAAGTAGCAATAGTTTATACTGCATTTTCTTTTTTTATTAATTAATTAATTAAATAGTCTTATAAACAATGGAAGCTTAAGATTATGCTATTTTTGCTTATGGCACTTGCCATGGACAAGCCTCGCTGATACATCAGCAGATTTTTCAGCCGAATATATACGTCTCCTGTTTTACAAGTAGCGCCATCTAGGGCCAAGAATACGACTTAGCTACACACATGTCCCACCCCTTTTTAGGGGGCGGACTTCATTCTTGCGAATTAATTCATTCTTGCAGTTATTAATCATAATTTCATTTTTTCAAATTTCACAATAAATGAAAATTGAACAGAAGTATTTTATTGTGATTCAGTTTATGCATATCTGATGCCCGCCAGAACTATTAACCGCCTGAACTTTTCCATTAAATCTAAATATTCCTGTCTTCTCAACACTATTTCATAAATTTTCCTGATGCGTGCGGAGAGCCACCGATTGTTTTAAATTCAGAGAATAAACAATATTCAAACTTTCCCATAGATAATTGCTAAACAAGTATTGACAAAATAACTCTTACATGAAACAGCAACAAATACTGCCTGCTGTTACACATGCAGTTTTTTTAAAAAAAGCATACTTTTATATATTAATATAGAATTGTCATTTGTCTTCAAGACTGTTAAAGAGTCACTTATTTTGGTTAGTAACAATAAATTATTTATGTTACGGATTACTAAAATACTTTAACAACTAAAAATTTCGTTTTAATTACATAAAATCAAAGCTAAATGCATAGCTTAGTTTTTCAGAATTTTAAATGTCTTTTCATTAAAGCATATGCTTAACAGGTAATAGTAAAATTCATACAAGCTCTTATTAGTTATTTATAGTGGTAAATAAGATTTAATGAAGGAAAAGACGAGTGCTGTAACACTTCATAAAGCAAATCGTTTTAGATTAGATTTAATTTAGTAGTACACATTTTGAAAAAACGTTTCAGATGTTTATATGTCTAACTTTGTGTGTGTGTGTGTGTGTGTGTGTGTGTGTGTGTGTGTGTGTGTGTGTGTGTGTGTGTGTGTGTGTGTGTGTTTTGGATTCTTTCTATCTAGATTCATATGAAGATAAATATTTCTCTCTCTAAGTATCACAAGGATTCTAATGGGGAGTGGCGCTGTAATTCTGATCTGAATTCAAAGATTAAAGGATGTTTCACATCTTTCCTACTATTTTCTTTTTTAAATAAACCTGTATATAATGCAATTTGACAGTATTTTGAAACTACAAAAAAACATCGTTTTGCTCCCCTAACTTAATAAATCATAAAAATTAACATTACAGCTGCTCAAAATCTGTAAATAAATGGTGACCTCACGTCACTTTCCAGTAAATTTAAGAGCACAATTTAATTTTATGCCATGTTTTGATATAGGATATAATGTAAATTCTCAAGTCTACTAAACTCAAGAAAGGCAACAATAAATTTATTTTTATTTTCAAAAATGAACTACACAAACTTCTTCAGCTATCGCTGATAAGAATGATAATAACTTTTTTGTATCCATTATATGCCGAGAGCATAATAATCTAACCAATGGCTATTGGAATTTTCTGTTCTTATAGTGCAAATATAGCTCTTATAGTTCCATACTGCAAGTCTGATTTTGTGTATGTGTGATTATTTGCATCTTTTCAGAATGTTTCCTATAGTACAGCGCCATCTATTGATTTTTATCGAGTTAATTTACTCATTTGTTTCCCAAGTCTTCCAAGTAGTTCCCTCTACAGAAAGTTCAAATTTATGGAGCTTTAATTTTGATTTCCTAACCCAATGTATTAAATCAGTTACTATAATTGTGGTTTGAATGAGACTTAAGCAAGGTTTTATATTCATTATCTAAATTTTGCTCAATGCCACTAACTGAAAATTTTCTAATAAATTATTTGTATAGGTTGATTCTTATTTCTCATCAAAGAAGTACTTTTTCTTAAATGATCTTTTTCATGAAACTTTTGGAAAGAATATTTTTTTTCTTTTGCAGGAATATCTTAAAAATATGTATAAAAAATTAGCTATACATTTATTAAATTAGAATGTATTAAACGAAAAAAATTCATTTTCTTAATATATAATTTGAATTTATTTCGCTTAAAACATTTCGTTTTAGTCATAAATGAACTTTTTTTTCTAATTTTTTTCTTTTTATATTTAGAGTTTTAGTATTACTAATAAATTAATCCATTTTATTTACTTATAAGTGATCTCATCAAGTAGTGAAATAGGTGAAAAAAATTTAAATTATGGACTTTAAAGGAGAATATAAAAAATTTTATAGTTTTATTCATTATGTACAAATAAAAAAAGTTGCTTTTGTTTCTTATGGCACTTGCCATGGATAAGCTCACTGAAAACGTCTGTGATTTCAACCTTTTCAAGGTCTCTTGTTTTGTAGTAGCGCCAAGAAAACGGCTTTTTCTACTCACTCATCACTGTCTCTGACACAGATCTTTAGAAAGGGGGCGCATTAACACACCTTGCATACAGAACTATCAGGTCCAAACCGGAACTGAAAGCCGGGATCTTCAGATCACGGGAAAGACGCGCTACCCTTATATCAGGACGCCGGCTAATAAAAAGTATGTTAAATATAAATAAATAATGTTACAAAGCGAGAGGACGTCTCTGGAAGCTCGTAGGGGAGAGCGATTGGCGACGGCGTCAAAGTGCTGGGCTCCAACTGGGTTGGTTTGGCGAAAGGAATAGTCTGTGGCAATCGCTGGATATCTCTTGGTGATTTCCGAAGCTACGCGGCTCTTTCACCCGGCTATAAAAGGGACGGGCTACCGCATTCGGCAGTTTTCCCCCTCTCCGAAGAGAAGCGCCTGGCAAGACTAGCGGATTAGTGAGCTGTGTTTGCGTTTGCTGTTAACGTTGTGTTATTGAGCTCGCTGTGATTTACTGTTTGCTGTGCTGCACGATAGCTGTTTTGCAGTCTGTGTTTATGGTGCGTAAGGCTTGCATTTACGCTGTAAGTAACTGATTTTTGCTGGATTGTGTTTATCTGAAGTTTTACTTTATCGAGTCATCCTGTACATAGCTGTAAATAAATTTGTTTGTTCTGTCCTCAAATAAAGTCCATTCAATCCGAACCCGCTACGCTAAAAACTTAACAATAATAATGAATGAGGAAAATACAAGTTCAAACCTTTTGAGACTATCTGTTCCTATATTGGTTGCTAAAATTTTATTCACTTATTTATCATAACTTTAAAACTCAAACACTTGAATGTTTTTGTATAATCATTGTGGTATTACCGAAGTCGATCTATTAAACGCTTTTTATTGGGTCTTCAGAAAATTTATTTATTGCAGCATGATTTAGAGAATTATTGTGATATTATTTTAGAAAAATTCGTATTTCATTTTACGCTAAAATTTTATTAATTAAATTGCTGATTACATCATCAATTAATTTTTAAATGATGTAATCAGCAATTTTTTTTATTAAATATTTAAACAAAAGCAGAATTATGAAAAAGGAGGATATATTTTAACTTAATGAAAATTTTATTTGAAAATAACTTGTAATATAATTTTAATCATATCTACATTTTATAATGCTTGAGAAGTATCAGAAAATTTAAAAAAGTAATAAAACATTTTATTTTAAGGAAAAAAATATTTGTTTCCATACGAATTTAGAGATAATAGATCCGGAAAATGTAAATTAATAATACAGTCCACATTAGTCTTTTCAAAATGTGTATTTTTAAATCCAATTAAATCTTTCTGTTTTTACATTATTCATTGTTATTTCTTCTAATATATTTTCTTATGAAAATATTTTTACCACCAGAAATAACTATTATATTTAAATATAAATCAAGCCATTTTTTAAAACTAAGATACTTTTAGAGCTACAAATCGATAAGTTTGTGTAATACAAGGCTTACTAGATACCTTGTTGTGTTATTACAAAATAAGGTGCAATTTTTATATTTTGTGCTTGAAGCATATATTTTTAATTAACTTTTTCTGATTCTAAATCATATTATTCAAATGTTTCATGTCATGTACTGTTGATAAGCAGTATTATTAACTGTACATATTTACTTGACCAATGAAATATTCAATTACAGTTTCAATGGACTATGTCAATTAGAGCATTTATGAGACTTGAAAAATCGAGGAGAAGAAACTTGGTATTTATTGTATGAATAGTTTTTGTTAAAAGAACATTTAATCGTTCTTTGTTTTGTCAATGTTAAGCATCAGAAGGTTATTATTTGGTGGCAACTTCGTGATTCGGGTTTACATTCAAATATTAGACTGTAGTTTCAAGTGTTTCATATTAATTCAGATATATAATTAGCCAGCATATAATATTAATAGTCAATAATTCGATACTTTTAAAGAAAAAAATGTTAATTTTTAACTCGTGTATCACTATCCATCATGAAAATGATTATTATTTGTTTCTCTAGGCTTAATCTCTTGGTTTAATTTTCATCTTTTTACCAAAAAAAGTTGAAGCATTCACATCCAGTTCGTTGTTGTAGATGGCGTTGATGTTGCAGTGGTTGTTATTGGCTATGGAACTTGACTATCGCATAAATTTCGGAAAAATAATATAAATTTATTACAAATATTAACTGTGATTATACTTTGAATGAGAGCTGTAGGTTTGACTTATCATTTTGACTTATGCCAATCATTTTAATTGTGAGCATAGTTCGTAAAATGCTTGGTTTAAACTCAGTAAATTAAATAATTTTACAACTCTTTTAAATTTAATAAAAAAAAACAAGAGTCAGTTAAATATTCTTGTCGAGTCAGTTAAATACAATTATCGATACAAAAAATAACAATTACTGTAGTCCAATTTTTGATGTCTGCTAATTATCCTAATTAAATTACTCCATTGATACTGTAATTGGAGTTTTTAGTATTTGATTAATCTCTTTAATAAGGAAATTGAATATTTTAAGATGACAAGAGAAAGTTCCCCTATTGTTTTATTTTTATTACTTCAAACCCCCTTAAATTTCGAAATTTACAAAATTTAAAAACAGAAATCTTCTCTGTATTAATTATAATTTATTGTTTTGACATGTCACAGTAAATGAAAATTGCTCAGAAATATCTTATTTTTATTCAGTTTATGCTCTTTTGATGCCCGATTGCGATACGAATTCACTCTTTTGTTATATATATATATCGTCTTAGTTTTCCTTCTAACCACTATTTTGGTTCAGTAAACACATCCTGATCTATGCGGAGAAGCACAAATTGATTTAAATTCAGAAAACAAACAATAATGACACTTTCTCATAGATAATTGCTAAACACATGATGACAAAAAAATTCTTACATGAAACTGCAGCAAATATTGACTGCTGTTACACATGCAGTTATTTGAAAGCTGCATTTTTAAATCTCGATATGGAATAGCCATTAGTCTTCAAAAATAATAAAGAATCACTTACTTTTGTTACAAGTAGTGACAATAAAATTTATTTACGTTGCATATTATAGAAATACTTTAAAAACCCTTTCAACAAATAAACTCAGAAAGAAAACGAACGAAAAAACATTTGCTTCAAGCACATTGCAACAAAACATACCTTTTTATAAGGCAAAACCACAACAAAGCTATTAGTATAGCCTTGTCTTTTATAGTCAAGATGTTTGATTTTTCACAGGTATAACAGGTCAAAGATAATTTTATGAATAATTTTAATTGTTATTTATAGTGGTAAATAAGTTTTCATTTAAAAATAAAGAAGCATGTGAAAACGTAACAGTTCTTAAAAGAAATCGTACAAGATTTAATTAAATTTAGTAGAACAAATTTTGAAAAGATTCAATTGATTATATCTTTAATTTGTGTTTTCAGGATTCTTTCTATCTAGATTCAAATTAGAATTCCTATTATTTTTGTTAAAAATCATAAGGATTTGGTGGTGGCATCGTAGTTCAGGCTTACATTCAAAGATTAAATGATTTTTCAAACATTTTATACTATTTTCCGTTTAATATAAGCTGACATCTAATCCATTTTGACAGTATTGAAGCGACACTAAAACAATATCGTTAATTTTTTTGTACCAGTTAGCCATTATACCCCAAAATATTATTAATATTTCCGTTTGGAATTTTTAAATAAATGGTGACCTTAAGTCACGTAAAGTTAAAATGGTATGCAAGATGATCAAAGTTAAAACACCCATACTCTGAGCTTTATATCCTGTGAACTGCTCAGTGTAAACTTTATGCCACTTGTCTTAAATATTCTTGAATAGAATACTCAAGACATGAGGCTATGCGGTGCCCGAGAAAAGCGATAATTCCAAAAATAAACATAACAGGCACTGTGCAACAAAATTCTGATGAAGACCAAAGATATTTACTTGTAACAAAATTTTATTTTATATACTTTCATTTATTGTAACAGTTTATTTTTTATCCAAAATTTAATCACAAGAACCTAGAGAAATGTCTCGATATGGTTCCCTTCTCCCAGATATAAAGTCTACATATTGCTGACAGCTTGTTCATCATTGGATCGTAAGTGGTATATTGAGAATGTTTCTCATACGCAGAATGATAAGATTTTTCAATTCTATGAAGGTTACCAGACGTCCTTGATGAGCAAGATTTTAATCGTTCAAAAACCAAAACATTACAGGGATTAAGATTTGTCGAACGAGATGGTTAGGTTTACGAAAATGGCAACTAATTACCCTATCGTTAGTAAGAAAAAACTGTTGTACCAGAATCAATTATTTAGAGGCGCTACATCTTTCATAAAGATAAATAAATTGAAACTTTAATACTGTTGCTGTGGGAGTATAATTATATTTTATGGCATGTTTTCATATCTCGTAATTCTTAGCATAAATTTCAAGTCGACGGAACTATTGAAATGCAGCGGTAATGGGTACTTACGTATTAAACAATCTTCGCCAACGCTTATAAACTTATTGGCGACGGATTTCAATTTGGCTATAAAGATCAACGGATTACACAATTGCCAGATTGTCATAATTGGCAGTTTCGCAACTCATTGGCAACGACTTCAAATTTGGCGATAAAGTTGGACGGTATAGTAGGTAAGTACCCTATAATGTTACCTTTTTTTTTCATAAAGGAACGTCACAAACTCAGCTATCGCTGATAAAATTGATAATATCTTAATTGTATCTTTTATACCTAAAATATAATCAGCAAACCAAGGGCTAATGCAAATTTTATTGTTTATAGCACGAAATTGTAATTGCAACTACACATTAAGTTTCTCTACATTTTTATCTTTTTTTCCCTGTAAGTAATTGAAATTAATTAGGAAAATTTGCATATCGCAAGTTTGATTTTGTGTATGTATGATTATTTGCACCTAATTAGAATGTTTACTGTTATACAGCACCATCTAACGGAGTTTTTAGAGCTTATTTTTACAAAACGAAATTCGTTTCTTAGTAGTATTTTCTAGTATTTTGGAACCTTTACACTATGCAGGTTACTCTATAGACAGCTCAAAATAAAAGAGATTTTATTTCGATCTCCTAAACAAATGTATTAAAATCATTTACTACTATTGTAGTTTGAGTGAGACCTACGCAGGGTTCTAGCTTTATAATCAAATTTTTGCTCAAACATACTATCTAAAAACTTTCTCTAAATAATAATCTTTATCATTTGAATCGAATTTATCCTCATCGAAATATTTTTTCTAAACTGGCTATTCTCATGAATAGTTTGATAAGAATTCTTATCCAAATCCAGGAAAATTGTAGATATATGCACGAAAACAATTTAGATAGGCATTTATCAAACCTGAATGCACTAAGCGATAAAAATTAATTATCTGACTATTTATTTTGATTCAAACATTTTATATCAGTCATATCGATTTTCTTTTCAAATTTAATTTTTTCCGGGACATATTTGATATTAGTTTTATTTTTTGAAATGTATATTTGAAATTAGGATTTTCAGAATTATTAATAGTGAATTAGTTATTGATTTCATTTTCTTTTTATTATTTATAAGTGGTTTCTACGAGTAGAGAAATTCGTAAAAAAATACAGGTTTTTGAGGTGAAAGAAGAATATATTGTGTTTAAGGAGAATAATTGTGTTTAATTAAGTGCAAATAAAAAATTATTAGTGTTTATTATGGCACTTGCCATGGACAAGTTCGCTGAGGTTGTGAATGATTTAAGCCTAATAAGCGTTTCTGATTTTATAGTAGCGCCAACTAGGGCCAGGAATACGACTTTTGCTAATCACTTATCACATTCGCTTGCACAGATTATTTTTTACGGTGGGTCATATTCACACACCTTACAGATAGAACATAGAATAACAACGATGTCCGCTACGGGACACGAATCTTTGACGACCAGTTCACGGTCGTCAAATATTCCCATAATCATTGTGGTATTACAGAAGTCAATTTATGAAACTTTTTTTGTTAGATCGTCACAAAAATTATTTATTACATGATTTAGAGCATTAATGTGATATTTTAAATAAATTGGTATTTAATTATTGCGTTACGATTTTATCAGTCGGCTTTCTGGCACAGAGGTAGCGCGTCTTCCTCGTGTTCTGGGAGTCCCCGTTGCATATAAACTAACCTTACATTGATAGGAACCTTACAAAAATTTAAGCCCGCTGATTGGTTGGACTCATCCTACGTCAGGACCTGTGATGTCAACTAATATATTTGTGTACTAATAGAGATCCTTTGTTCTTTTTTTTTTGACACAACTACTTAATACATGTTATGTTATTTTTTCATTCTTTTTGAAATGTCTGTGTTTTCGGAAACTAAACTTCCAACTTCATTTTGTAATGAAGTTGAATCATATGCACAGAATGTAATTACTGTTCGCAGCGATGTGAAAAATTTAGAATTTTTAAGAGACAAAATATAATAATAATAGTTTTCCATTTTTCTAACAACAAATATTTCTTAATGGAAGATTTAAAATAATTTGTATAATTTTTCCAAAATTTATTTTTCAAAAAAATTAAGCATTTAAAACTTTATTTCCAATTGAAAAAAATCTGGTGCCAAATTTTTTTAGGCCATTCCTTTTTCTCAAATACGGAAGTTGAAAGGGAAGCCAACTTTCCTTTAGCAACATTTTTTTATTTTCATTCGGAAAAATTTCAAGGATTTTAAAATAAATTCTAGTTTTATTTTTCTTTTTGAAATAAACTTTTTACAAGGAATTTTTTTAGACCAAACTTGCGACCATAAGCGTTAATTTGTGGAAAATAATATAAATTATGTTGTGTTTTTTACAGATATAGCTCAAGAAGCATTCTTCTAAAATTTTCACATCACTGCGTCAAAATATTTGGTTTGGAGTGAATGATTCCACTTCGTTATAAAGTGGTCGGAAGATTGGTCTCCAAAAACAGAGACATTTCAAAAAGATTGAGAAAAAGAAACTGTATGAATTTTTTATGCCTAAGACCAGAGAAGCGTTGCGCTAATCCTTAAACATCACATTTCATGACGTAGTCCAACAAATCAGCGGGCTTAAATTTTTGTAAGGTTCCTATCAATGAAAGGTTAGTTTATATACTTCCCGGTTTGGGCATGGTTGTTCTTCTGTGTGCTATCCGTGAGATGTGTGAGTGTGCCCCCCCCTGTATAAAGGGGCTGTGCAAGCAAATGTGGTGAGTGTGTAGCTAAGTCGTACTCTTCACGTAGTTGGCGTTACTTTAAGAACAAGAGACGCTTCTTTAGACTTAAGTCTGCTACTTCATCAGTGGGGGGGGGGTGTCCATAGGCAAGTGTCATAAGTAACAACAACAAGGATTTTGTCAAAATATTATTAGCTAATTTAATATACCAAATAATAAATAACAAAATCTATGAAAATGATGAAACTCGCATTTTTTTAACATTATGTTAAAAAGAAGAAATAATCGAAAAAATGAAGGTAATATATATATTTTTATTGAAAAAATTTATTTCAAAATAAAACAAAATATAATTTTAATCGTATCTACATTTTATAATGCTTGAAAAGTATAAGAAAACTTTAACACTATTTATAACGTCTTAAATTTTTACATTAACTGAACAAGGAACAATTAAATATTTTTCTTATAAAAGCTATCGATAAAACAAATAACTAGATACTTGTTCGAGATTTTTCATGTATCTTAAATGTCATAATTAATATACTGCAATCGAAATGTTATTGTTTATTTTAGGACTTGATTATGAATATCGGTTTCCTTATGTTATAAAATATTTTAAGTATACAAGACAACAGTAATCACTTCTTTATTGCAGTTTATGAAGATCCCATCTCAGTAGTTGTTCCTCTGTCCTCCCAGCATTAACACCTTTGTATCATTCAAGCTTCGACCATCACGAAGATCACATCCCCCAATCCCCTCCGGAGATGTAAATGGCAACATATTGACCAAAACGTCATACGCAATTGCCATTACCGGAGATAAACCCTACATGGGGTAAGAGCCCCGTCAACCCAACCACGACCTTCGTAATACAAGGCCTCACAACTTGTTTGTGACGTCACACGGCGTGGATGATTGACTGCCGTCAGCAGAATCCCCTCTTCCTCGATATTTATGTAGATTTTAAATTCATTAATAAATTAATTTCTTTTATTTCATAAAATAGCTCATTCTTCCCAATGGTAAGACATTTTTCTTGTATAAAATTCAAGATTATTTATTTTCCCCCAGCGTCAAAAAAGCAACAGAATGGTAGAAAATCTTAAGATCCTCTATAGCTTATTGACCATTTAATAACATTCAAATTTTCTAAGATTTGAATCAACATGCATATTGGGTACATGCATTCTGGTATTATTATTTGTTTTCTTCTTGTTTTAATAGACAATTTTTTATTTTATTAAAACTCATTTTATCTTTTTGTTTAAAAGCTTTTTAAAAGCTTAAAATTAATCATTAAAACTTTTAGATTTTTTTTAGTTTAGTGGTAGGTAATACATGCATTTCATATAAGGTAAAATATTTGTTTACTTCTCAAATTACTTAATTGATTCCAAATGTAATTTTAATTTAAAATTTAAATTTTACACCAAATAATTCAAAAATAAATTACTTTAACAGTTTTGTTTTTTCACATTAAAAACTGCTTTCATTTTATATATTAGCAATTCATAACAATTTAATAAACCAAACTTTATTATATCTGAATTTACCAAAAAAGTAAAATAAAACACAAATGAAAAAAATCACACACTATTAGAATCATAATATTTTATTTTCAGAAAGCCAATAACTAAATACATTTGTTTTCAAAACCTTATTACAAATTTCATGCAGACAAATGAAAGTAATTAAAGTTAAAATACAAAATTACTAATAAAGTTAATTACAATATTAAAAAAATTATGATAAAAGTCGATTAACAATTTAAACCAATATTACGTGTTATGCTTGAAAGTTAATATGCAATAGTTCATTAAATAATACTTAAAACCAACTGAACATTTTGCCTTTCCATATTTGATGGAGCAAGTGCTTCAAAACTTAATTTGGAACTATATTTAACAAAGCTATCAGATTCTAAGTTATATTAATCTCTTATAGTTAAAAATTGAGCTGTTTTAAATTTTGCTATATCTTTTACTTCATTAACTAAATCAAAATTAGGATAGGAGAAACATTTGCTAACATTTGTTTTTATTTAACCAGTTGTTTCTCATGCACTTGAACAAATGAACAGGGTTTACAACAAAGAAGAGTAGTCTTAATTTATTAACTGGGTGAGGATAACAATTAGATAATTCTGGTGAATCAATAAAAAATCCAACAGCTTTCCTATTAACAATTATTGTCTGTAATAATACCAAATCCAACAATGGTAAATTGTCTGGTAAATTCAATCCAACAATTGCTTTTTTAATAAATTCATGCAAAATTTTCCCCGATATAGAATGCACTGGCAGAACATGTACATCTTTATACTGGGATGCAATACTTTTGATCATTAAAACTTGGGCACTAGAAGCAGAAGTTTCAGAATCATATGACATACCAGTTACACAACCGCCTTTATATTCAAAACATTCCTTTATGTGCACTTTATCTAACAATAAAGTCACAATTTTGTCTTTCTCCTGCAAATATTTAATTTTCTGTTTTATGTACATCAAAAAATTTGAGTCTAGTTGTTCCAATTGTGGGCTAATACTATATTTTGAACACAGATGATTTATAGTATTTGGATAAGGCAGTAACAAATACCCACTATGTCTAATGAATTTGTATGCACATGGTGCTATAGTACAAAGTAAAGATAAAAATATAATGTCAAATGAATACCTGCGTGTATATTTATTATTTCCTAGAAAAGAAACTTGCTCCATCAGAAAATTAATTACTTGTGAGTTAACGTCAGAATTTTCAGAGAGAGTCTTTAACAAGTCACAAATTAACTGGACTGGGTCTTTTACCTCAACATTCCTTTTTAAATCATATATAAAATTTTCTAAATGATCTAGAATTTCTACAATTGTACCCAATTTGCTTACAACAAGAGGAAAAGAAAAATTGCTTAGATTTCTAACCATATGATGTACAACATATGCTTGAGCTTCTAATTTGGAAGAAATCAATAAAGAATGACTTACCATAGGAGCTTCAAAAGTGTCTAGATAAATAAAAATAATTTCTTTTTACACTACACTCCATGTATTTAATTTAAAATCTTTACATTTTAAAATTAAGTCAGAATTTTTTTTTAATTTTTTCTATTTCATCCTTTTTTATCATATCCTGGAGACCGCTATTTAAAACAGTCTTTAAATTGTCCATATCTTTGCGTGTTGCTTTATCCATTGGAGTTTCTCTTCTTGCTTTTGATTCAGAGGAAAAGTAAGTGGGTAAATTAGGGAAAATTGTAGACACAACACCAGATGCAAGCCTAGAAAAAAAATTAAATTCTTGAGATAAAATCACAAACAGAATAGATGTTTTTTAAAGACTTAAAATTAAAGTTAACATATGTTGGACAGTATTAAATAAAATCATATTGAGTATTCTCTAATAAAACTAAATCAAAAAATATTCATTCATCCAAGAAATAGTTCAACATTATGTTGGAATATATAAAACAATTATTTCTCAAGTAATCCAATATTCCACATTAATTAATCATTCGATTTCATAAGGTGTGAAAAAAGGATTTTAAAACAGTAACTTATTATTCTTTTAAAAGCTTCAGATATTTTGTGCAAGTTGCATTTATTTATAATTGAAGATTATGTATAAGTAATGATTTTTAAAAATAACAATATATATTAACTGTTTTATGTATAATCTGATGACTTATAGAACAAATAAAAACTAGATTTTTTAAGCCTATATAAAATTCACATTGTTCATACAGCTATTTCT
>JAOUZG010031332.1:4351444-4386974 GCA_026289955.1 Argiope argentata
AGCAACTAAATGTAGAGCAAACAAAAATGACAGAAGATAAATGGAAATAGAAAATAATTTTAAATGTTTCGCTGTTCAAAACAATTAATTAACTAAAAATTGTACCAAAAAAATCAACTTACCTTACTATATTTAGCTGGAACGAAATTGTCCCGCTCTATTGCAGAGATCCATGCTCTTTTAGTGTTACCATCACTTGGAAACGAAAATACAGGAAAACAGCGGCTATTTTTTGTGTAATTACTTTTACAATTGGGAATTCAACAAGCACTAGGCATCCTTATTGCGATAAATTAAAATTAATATGGTAAAAAATCATAAAACTTTCAAGCAAAACAACAATCACCGATCTTCACAACGACAACGATTATCCGCGCCCTTTTACACTTCAGAATTCTTGAAAGTTCATCCAAACTCGTGACGTCACGGGGTGAAAGCGCAAGCAGTTGTGAGGCTTTGTATTACGAAGGTCGTGACCCAACACATAGTCCAGTCATTTCATTTTCGCTACTTCAAACTCCCTTAAATTCCGAGGTCAGTGCATTTTTAAAACAGTAATCCTCCAGTTTGTTAATCAAAATTTCATGTTTTGATCTTTCAAAGTAAACAAAAAATGATCTAAAGTATTTTATTATGAACCAGTAACTTTTTCCAAGACTTTTTACGCTTACTGAGTTCGCGTATAGCCAGAGTTTACTTTATTGCTAAAAGTAAACCTCACATTTCATTCCTCTTCTCATTCACCTTATGTTCTAAATAAACACATTCAAGCGCATATGGAAAAGCATTGATAGTTTTTAAAAAAAGCGTATGAATGTGAATTAAACTTGCCTGTAAAGAATTCTTAAGCACCTAATGGTAGTTACATAAATCTGTAACAAACATTGCTGCTTTACTTGCAAATTTTAAAATTATTATTTATATTTTGAAGGAAAATAGTGTTACGTTTTTAGCGTAGCGGGTTCGGATTGAATGGATTGTATTTAAGGGCAGCACAAACAAATTTATTTACAGCTATTTACAGGATGACTTGGTAAAGTAAAACTTCAGATAAAAACAATCCAGAAGTCAACAGTCAATTACAGCGTAAATGCAAGCCTTAGGCACTATAAAAACAGACTGCAAAACAGCTATCGTATAGCACAGTAAACAGTAAATCACAGCGAGCTCAATAACACAACGTTAACAGCAAACGCAAACACAACTCACCAATAACAATGGTAAAAACTAATCCGATAATTCAGTGAAACGCTTCTCTTCCGAGAGGAAACTACTGATTGCAGCAACCCGTTTCTTATATAACCGAGCGAGCGAGCACATGAAACTTCTGAAAACATCGCGAAGGATCCAGTGGCTACCAGACTATTCATTTCGCCAACCAACCCGGCTGGCGCCAAGATCTTTGACATTGTTCGCCAACGCCTTCTCGTTCGGCTTGCTTTCACGGTGTTCGCCCGCTTGTAACAATAGTATTTTTCGTTAGAATAAATGAAAACCAAAAACAAAAATCTGTGGCACTATGTGCGCCAATGTCTAAAGTGCCAATATCTGCTTTATAAACCGACTTCCTTATGGAACAAGGCATATGTCCTGGTTAGGCAGGCAGCCTAACGTTTAGCTGTTGTGTTTAATTCCAAAGCCCGCTTAGTCATCAGTTCATCGACTCACTGAAGGAGGGGGGGAGAGACTCGGGCGATCTCTCCCATCCGGAGAATCGAACCTCAGACCTTGGCGATTTGAGAACTGCCACTGCACCACTGACTTTTCAAGGTTGCTGAAACATAATGTCTGTAGATTAAATAAATATATGTTGCTGTTAATGTCAATTATCAGCATCGTATTTTAACAAACTTTTCAGAAACGTCAAGCAGACTTAAATGTGGTAACTAAAAAAAAAGATTCATGTATATAACAAACCACTTCAACATATTTCGAAAGTGCACAACAAAACTCGTCTTATTCAACTACTTTACGCGAATTTCTTTCTATTGTAATTAATATTAGCCAATGGTTTGATTTATATTTAAATTTAATAGATATTTCTAGCGATAAATAAATTTTCATAACAAATTTTTTTGAAGAAATATCAATTCATAGTACAAAATATACCAATTTTAATTGAATTTTAAAATACACTTTTTGAAAATATTAATAAGGATTGTATGTTTAATTTCTAGTTTTCTTATAATTCTTGTCGAAATTCGCATGACAAGAAATACTTTTTTGCTTAACATGATAAGGTTATTATTTGGCAGAGTCTTCGTAACTCCGATTCAACCATCAGAATAAAGTTTCTAATATTTCATATTATATTTTCTATTTATATTAAGCCTACATGTAATATAATTAGTCAATAATACTATACTATTAAAAGGAACATTGTTAATTTTGACTCCAGTATCACGTCTTGGGCAGGGGCTACTGGTGAGTTGCGAAAGAAAAGGAACTCAGGTCTCTGAGAAATTAAAATTTATTTATTTCCATTTATACTACATATAAATTACACAAAGTTCCACCTGTTCTTGATTAATTAGGCTACAAGCACATGAGTAGAAGTAGATCAGAGTTCCACTAGGGGAAGGGGCTGTGTTTCAGAAAAGCAAGAAACCTCTCTTTGAGGTAAAGAGATAAAATGCATTTCTTGATCTCGGCTATTTCATAGTTTAAGAACAAATCTATGGGGACGGGATGGTCTGGTTGGTAGAGCGTTGGACATGCAATTTTTAATACACTATCTTTAGTTTAATGCCGAACAGGCATTATTGTTCAGGATAAATGAAAACTAAACTCAGTGGCACAGCAGCCTATGTGCCCTAATTTTTAGAGTGCCCATATATGCTTTTTTAACCCATGACCTTAGGAGTTTGTCCCGGTTAGACGGGGGGACTCCATGTTTAGTTACAAAGCCTGTTTGGTCATCCTTTTATCGATCCACTGAAGGGGTGAAATACTCAATCGAAATTTCTCAGCCGGAGGATCGAACTTAGGACCGGGGGGGTTTCAGTGCTACCACTCCAACACTGGGTTTTTCAAGAATACTGAAATAAATAACTTATTTTCAGTAAAAGGAACAAAAATATATCGTTAATTTCGGAGCTTATCATAATGCATGTTATCGAACAATTAAATAACACCAATTAGAATCAAGGTTGTCAATTAATAATATATGCCTTAATCCCACAGCACCAACTTTAGATTAAAATAATAAAACAAGGACTCAAAAAGACTTGTTATATTTAAACTTTATATGTTTAAAGATAAATTACTACGAATATTCTTCATCTTCATTAAAAGGATTGTCGGAGCACCCGACTCTTTAGAGAAAAGGTCTATCTCCTTAATGATGTGGCTGTTAAAGTCTATTGCTTTTGATATACTACCATGACTTAAACTACGAATCTTTTATAAGAGCTAATTTTATATTAAATTTAATAGTTATTTCTAGTGGTAAGAACAAGGTGTCCAAAAAATTCCCGTACTGAAGATTTGTGAATTTATTTTATAAAAACAATAAGTTTTAAAAAGAATTATTTTTTTGCCAATGATAAAAAGCACTTTTAACATAACTAAGGAAAAAAAACTGAACTTAAATTTATAAAAGTTCTAAATGTCCATACCTTTCTTGGAGACAAAGCTGAACTCGTTTGCGCATTTTTTTCGAAACGCGTTTTAACACGCTAGGAGTGATTTCTTGTATCATTTGAGTAATTGAGATTTTCAAACCATCTATTGTTTGAGGATCACCTTCATACATTTTGTCCTTTAAATATTAACACAGAAAAAAGTCCGGGATGGTCAGAGCAGGGGATCGAGGTGGCCAAGATTTTTTGCGATAAGTCGATCGACGAAAAAAGCTTCAAGCATGTCCATGGTTTCATTACTCGTATGGCAAAATTTAATATACTAGAAAAAAATCATAGACAAGGATTTTTTAAATTTGGAGTACGAGATCTTTTTGGACACCCGGTAGAATTGCATAAGAAAAAAAGTTGCGGTAATAACATTTCATTTAGTAATTCAGAAGCTACCAGGTTTAATTGAGTCTAAAAATACACATTTAAGAAAGATTTATATGGTTGCATGTTTTTGCCCTTTTCCGAGTTATTTCTGGATAAATTCGCATTTCTTTTTCGTTAAGAATCAGAAGGTTATTATTTGGTGGCGGTTTCGTAAATGAGGTTTAGATTCTGTGTTCAGAATAAAGTTTCAAATATTTCATATTATTTTCCATTTAAAATAAGCCTTCACACAATATAAACAGTCACTATTATAATATAATTTAAAAAAAAAAACAATGTTAGTTTTTAACTCTTGTATCATTATCCCTTATGAAAATGACTATTATTTCTTTTGGTAATTCACAAATTATTGTTGGCAGCTTGAAGAGGAAAAAAAATGACTATCATTCTCAATAGGTGTAATTAAATTTCCTCTATCCATTTGATTTTCATACTTTTACCAAAAACGTTGACGCATTCACATCAAGTTCGTTGTTGTAGATGGCGTTGATGCATCAGCTATTGTCATTGGTTATGGAACATGGCTATTACATAGTTTTCGAAAAAGTAATGTAAATTTCTTAGAAACAATAATTATAATAATGTTTTGAATGAGACCTGCTTTGGATTTTTTATCTTATCCTTTAGATTTCTTCCAATCATACTAAATGAAGTCTCTAGAATTAATGATGAATATCATTTGATATGAAATTTAATTCTCGAATTATAATCTACGAAATATGTTTTTGTAGCCTTTTTTGCATGAAACATTTGAGAAAAGTTTTTGCTCAAATCCATTTGAGGTTTAGAAACTGATATAAAGAAATTTTAGAAATCCTTTCATTAAACTTGAATATATTAAAAGATAAAAGTAGTTTTCACAATCTTGCATTCATTTGACTTTATATATTTAGCATTATTCCTACAAATCTTTTTTTTTTTCGGTTTCAGATCTTTGTTTGAGAAACTTGAAATCAATCTTATTTTTTGAAATGCAAATTTTATGATTGAATTTCGAGAATTATTAATATAATTAATGCTCAGTTTTGCATTTAATTATTTATAAAGATTTCACTGGGTAGTTAGTTCGGAGAAAAAACTTTAAAAAATTGATTTGAAAAATATTGGACATTTAAAGTTAGTTTTAATTATTCCAAATATAAATTTTAGGAATTACATTTCTTTAAGTCATTTAACACTTCCTGATGCTTGGGGAGAACCACGGATTGTTTTAAAATCAGAGAAGCAACATCATTGATATTTGTTCATAGATAATTGCTAAACACCTAATGAAATAAGAATTCTTACATGAAACTGCAACAAATACTGCCTGCTGTTACCATAGTGCTGGTATGGCTTAGTATACCAACTCTATGGCTGTTACACATATATTTTTTAAAAGCTATAATTTTATATAGAATAGTCATTCAAGAGTGTAAAAATATCACTTTTTTTGTTAGAAATAGTACCGATAAACAGCTATTAGCTTTACGTATTAGAGAAACATTTCAATAACCCCTTTACAAATTAACTCCAAAAAGTTTAAAAAAAAACTGCTTCCTGCACATTACGTCACAGAACCTCTCTTCTTATTAATCAAAAAATCAACAAAGCTAAATATGTAGCCTTGTCTATTTAAACGATTAGAAATTCATCTTATTAGTTACTAAAGTGAAATTCTACGGGTTAACTTAAAACCATTCTTATTAATTTATTATAGTGGTAAAACAGTTTTTATTTAGAAAAACATTTGTAGTTCTTTTATTTCTTAAAACAAATCCTATAAGATTTAATCTAATTTAGTAGCATAATTTTTAAAAAGTTTCAGACGATTATTACTCTAATTCGCATTTTCTGGACTATTTTAAACTAGATTCGTTTGAAGAAAATGTTTCCTTCGTTAATCCTCATAAAGATTCTATTTGGTAATAGCGCCATAGTGTGCTTATCGAAATCGACCAACTAATACCTATGTCACTATTAAGAAAAAATTATTGTACAGCTAAATATGCAGAGCCACTACATATTTCATTAAGGTAAAAAATTTTTGACATTGGCACAGTTGCTTTCTGGGCCGACTTAGCGAAGTTGGTGCCCGGGGCAAGAACTTTTTTGGGGCCCCCTCTGCCTTACCTTTTTAGTAATGAAGAACATTCATTAAAGAGGGAAACTTAAAATAAAATTTCTATTCAATTTGTTATTTATTCCTCCATATATGTTGGGGTCCGGGGAAGCAGCACCATATGCCTCTGCCTTAGTCAGGCCATGGTTGCATTAAGAGTAGCATTCTATTTTCAGATATGTTTTGATACCTCAATAGTCCTTAGCGTAAATTTCAAGTCGACAAAACTGTCGATATGTAGTTGTAAAAAAGAAGCTAAATTCTCATTTCGACTTAACTCTCAAAGGCAGTGGTAACATTAACTTTAGTTACATAAAAGAACTTCATAAGCAAAGCTATTGTTGATAAGAAAGACATTATCTTAGTCTTATCAATTTTTGTGTTTACAACATAATGCGCAAACCAATGGCTAATGCAAATTTTTGTTTTTATAGTGCGAAATTGTAATTGAAACTACACTTTCAATTTTTCTACTTTTTCTTCCTATTTTTTGCTTTGTTTTCATGCAAAAATAGAAATTAAAAAGGAAAAACTCTATAAATAAAGTTTGCTTTCGTATATGTGTGATTATTGGCACATTTTCATAATGTGTCATGTTATACAGCGCCATCTATCGGTGTCTAATGAGCTAATTTTTATTTCACGAAATTCGTTTTCCAAGTTTCGAACATTAATTTTCAAGTATTTGGGAATCTTTACACTAAGCAGTTCCCTCTATTGACAACTCAGAATAAATTAATTTTAATTGGACGATTTATTTAGTTCCCGCTTCTTTTCAGAGGCTATCTCCTTCATGGCGATGTTATGCCTTATTGTGAAACCGCCTTGTTTTGTGGTCTTCCTCTTTCAGAAATCGCTTTTGGTCTGGAACGGTGGTAAGGCCTTGGGATAGCAAACGAGATTTAGTTTTGATCTCCTAAACAAATGTATTGAAATCAGTTACTATGGTTTTGGTTTCAATGAGACCTACGCAATATTTTAGTTTTATTATCAAAACGTTGCTCAATCCTACTAACTGAAAACTTGCTCATAAATAACCCAAGGCATTTTATTCGAATTTATCATCAACGAAATATTTTTCCCAAAATGAATTTTCTCATGAATCATTTGATAAGAAATCTTTTTCCAATCCGGGAAAATTGTAGAAATATTATTTATAAATTGTATTTTCGAGTAGTGAAATAGGTAAAAACACACAAACATACACAAGTTTTTGCCGTGAATGGAAAATATATTGTTTTGGAAGATAATAATTGTGTTTAGTTAAATTCAAATAAAAAGTATTATTTTTCTTTATTATTGTCCTTGCCATGGATTAGCTCGCTGAGGTAGTCAAGGATTTAAGCCTAAATAGCGTCTTTTGTTTTGTAATAGCGCCAACTAGGGCCAGGTGAACGAATTTTGATGCTCACTCATCGCATTCACTTGCACAACCCTTTTTAAAAGTCCCATTCGCACACATTACAGATAGAACAACCATGCCCGAACCGGGACTCGAGGTCTGGGCACCCAGATGACGTCGAAATAGAGCAGCCTATAATCATTATGGAATTACAGAAAGTGATCTATTCAACTCTTTTTATGGATCGTCAGAAAAAAGATTTATTCCAACATGACTTAGAGCATTAATGTGATATCATTTTAAAAAGATTCTTATTTAATTATTTCTTTACAATTTTATCAAAAAGCTCATTTAATATACCAGAAGATAAATAACATAATCTTTGAGAATGATAAAACTTACTATTTTTATTACATATTTTAAACGCAAAAAAGAGTTGTGAAAAAGAAGAATATATATATTTCATTTCAATAAAAAATTTATATGAAAAAAAATTGTAATTTAATTTTAATCATATCTAATTGATCACTTTAATTTTGAAATAGAATATTTTAAGCAGACAAGACAAAATTGTCCAACCGTTTCATTTTTCCCACTTCCTAAATCCTAAGAATTCCGAGGTGTGTTAGTGTATTTTAAATAGAATAATCCTCCAATTTATTAATCAAGCTTTCCTGTTTTGACCTATCACAGTTAATAAAAAGTGACCTGAAGTATTTTATTGTGAACCAGTATCTTTTTCGAAAAGTTTTTACGCTTAATAAATTCTCGTTTAAAACGTGAGCCCTATATCGTTAAATGTAAACGCCTCTTCATTTCAGTTCTCTTCACATTAACATTTTGTTCTATAGAAATACATTTTAACGCACGTGGGGAAGCCCTGATAGTTTTAAAATCTGAGAATGAACATATGTGTGCGTGTTGTGACTAATGACAATTGCCTTGGACAAGCCCCCGCTGATACAATCAGCAGATTTGATTTAAGCCAAAAAAAAAGCGTTTCTTTTTTTTACAAGTAGCGCCATCTAGAGCCAAGTGTACGACATAGCTACTCACACGTCACACCCCCTTTTTTTAGGGGGTGGACTTCATTCATTTATCTCTGAACGTAATTTAGACCTGGAAAAGAGAACGATAACCTTCGGCCAAGTACCCCCAGTGGTATTACTCTCGATATGGAGAACTTTGCGACCACGAACAGATTTAACGAGCGCCAGCCTTCATACACTCGGGGAATCTTTTTGTTGGTGAGCTTCGAACCCGTACGCTAAGGTTTAGGAGTCCAACACTCTACCAACCAGGTCATCCTGGGCCCATGAGAATGAACATGAATAAAACCTGCGTATAAAGAATTGCTAAACACCTAATGATTGTTACATAAATCTGTAAAAAACACTGCTGCTTTGCATGCAAATTTTTGAAACACTATTCATTTTTGATATAGATTAATAATTAATTTGACGGGATACCTAGTCCCAGTAGGGGCTTAACTCCAGCAATAGAAGGTTCCTCGGATAAGGATTTCTGTATGCATTCGTGGTCCTAATTTATATTTTGATATAGAATGTTGGTAGGGTTGACGGGGCCCCTAGACCCGGCAGTGGCTTATCCCTGGTAATGACAAACTCCTCAGGACATGGCTGCCCGTGTACTGCGTGGCGACTGTCACACATCAGGGCTAGAGATTGTGATATAGAATAGGTAATTTACATCAAGATAAATGGAAACCAAAATATAAACTCGGTGGTTAGAGAGCCCATGTGTCCCTATGTTTATTGTACCCATATGTGAACCCTTAACCGATTGCCCTAGGGTGGAAGACATATTCCCACTTTTGAGTAAGTCTAACAAATTGTCCCAGTTAATGAAAATTGCTCAGAAGTGTTTTATTGTGATTCAGTTTATGCACATCTGATGCCCGCCAGAACTATTAACTGCCTTTTTCCGAATTAACTTTTTTATTAAATGTAAATATTCCAGTTTTCCCAACTCTACTTTGGGGCGGTGAAATCTTCCTGATGCTTGCGGAGAGCCACCGATTGTTTTAAATTCAGAGAATGGACATTATTGAAACTTGTTCACAAATAATTTCTAAACACATAATGACAAAATAACTCTTACATGAAACAGCAACAAATACTACCTGCTGTTACCCATGCATAATGCTTCCTGCCCTTGCGGAAATCTTGATGCTAAGCTTATTCATTATCATCATTCACTCGAATTTGGACTTAAGCCGATCCATTACGCAACAGAATGTTTGCTGACTTCCTCCTTCCATATGACTAAGCCAACACCCGAACTGGAACGAGCTCGGTTCCGTAGTGTTGCCTCTTCCCAAGGATCCAGGACGAAAATTCGAAGAATGATTCGTCACATTGAAGAAAACAGAGCTTTGTTTAAATTTTAAGAACACTATCTATAAGAGTAGCTCTACATATCCATACCTTTTTTCTGTTATTTTAGTGTTTTTACATACCCTTTTTTTATTTTTTTGCGTTTTTCTTTTTTATTATTATTTCTATCCTCGTCCATAAATTTTTCTTTTGTATTTTTACAATATTTCTCAGAAATTTGTAATTTCAAACAAACTATAATAATGTTTTTGTGAATTAGCATAAGTCTTCAGTTTATCTCCAATAGTTACCTTAAATAAAAAAAGCCACTTTCCATTTAAATTTCAAACAGCTTACTGCCTCCAGCTTCCTTTAATTCAAAACTAAAATCACCTATTATTATTAAATTATAATCAATAATTGTGTGGCCTATAACAACAGTCACTTTCATTATATCTTCCACTTCAAACTCATTACACTGTTTAAATAACCAGGTGGTTATAGTTGCAGGAGCCTGAAGTGGTGTTGTGTGTTACACAGGCGATTTTTTTAAAAAAAACCATATTTGTATATACTAATATAAAAGTGTCATTTGTCTTCAAGACTGATAAAAAGCCACTGATTTTTCTTCGAAGTAGTAACAATAAATTATTTACGTTATGGATTACTAAAATATTTTATCAACGATAACTCTTGTTTATATTACATAAAAACAAAGCTAAATGCATAGCTTCGTCTTTTAAAATTTAATATTTCTGTAAAATTACACATACCCATTAACAGTCAAAAGTAAATTTATACAAGCTCTTATTAGTTATTTATAGTGGTAAATAAATTTTAATTAAAGAAAAGACGAATGCAGTAAGAGTTCTTAAAGCAAATCACATTAGATTTGATTTAATTAAGTAGTACACATTTGAAAAAACGTTTCAGATGATTATATATTTAACTTGTATTTTTTTTTTGGATTATTTCTATTTAGATTCATATGAAGACCAATATTTCTCTCTCTACGTCTCAAAAGAATTCTAATGGGTAGTGACGCTGTAATTCCCATTTGCATTCAAAGATTAAATGATGTTTCACATCTTTCATACTATTTTCTTTTTAAAATAAGCCTGCATATAATGCAATTTGACAGTATTTTGAAACTATAAAAAAACAATATCGTTTTACTCCCCTAACTTAATATACCTTAAAAATTACCATTACAACTGTTCGAAACTTGTAAATAAATGGTAAACTCACGTCACCTTCCGGTAAATTTGAATAGAAAGCGATCAAGCGATAAAAACACCCATAACCCTGAGCTCTCTATACAATGAACTACTCAGTGTAAAGGCTATGCCTTGTGTCTAGTATTCTTCAGCAGAATATTAGAGACATGAGGTGATATATTATTCGAAGAAAAAAATGATAATCCTAGAAATACCGATAGAAGGCGCTGTACAACAAGAAATGTAGTAAAAAGACGCCGAATGCACACTTGTAACTCATTTTATTCGAATGGATCCAAAATTTAATCACAAGAAGGTTGCGAAGGAAATTTTTCTATACCCTAATAGCACACAAATATTGTACAATATTGAACAATAATCACAATATTGTTTAATATCATATAATAACGCACAATATTGTTTAATATCATATAATAACGCACAATATTGTTTAATATTGGAGAGTATTGTTTAATATCATATAATAACGCACAATATTGTTTAATATTGTAGAATATTGTTTAATATCATATAATAACGCACAATATTGTACAATATTACACATCACGATGTGCTACATGGGAACGGTGATATTGACATGGGTAAAGATCAAGGGGCATTAATCTCTGGTAAATGGTAGATTGGAATCAAGGCCTCTCTTCCCTCCTTCCGGATATAAAGTCTGTATTCTTTGGGCAACTTGTTCAAACGTTGATCATAATGGGTAGATTGAGAATGTGTCTTCCATTCAGAATGATACGGTCTTTCAATTGTGCCAAGGTTACCAGACGTCTTCGATAAGCAAGAGTAATCCAAAAGCCAGATTTAAGTAACCCAAAAGCCCAAAAAGCACAGGGATTAAGATGAATAGAACGAGATGGTTCGTTTACCTAAATCACCCTGCTCATTATCTATCTATTATCAGCAAAATTTTGCTGAAATAACTACTGTTCCTGAATCCAATATGTAGAAACACTTCGTCTTTCATAATTTCAATCGAATAAAGACATTACTTCTGTTGCTTAAAGAGCACAATTTAATTTTCAGAAATGTTTTGATATAGGAGATAATGTAAATTCTCAAGTCGACTAAACTCAAGAAAGGCAGTGGTAACTTTATTTTTTATTTTCAAAAAATCACTTCACAAGCTTCTTCGGCTATCGCTGATTAAAATGATAATATCTTATTTATATCCATCATATATCTATAGAACTTCGTGGTTAGAGGATAGCGCTAGGCCCGAACTGCGAATCTAAATGTTAGTAGCCGAGGAACATACCAATCAAGCAAAAGGATCCTTCAGTTCCAAGGATGTTATCTGGCTTATATAGTATTCGCCAGATACTCTCTCACCAGTGAGTCGGTGGATTAGACGAGCGATACCTGTATGAGGTATTGGTGGTGATATTAACAACTGTCGTATTTAATGCACTTCTAGGTCTTTGAGTTGCCGATAGAGGGCACTACGGCAGTTGAACGAAGCTACGTGCGAAGGTTGCGTTTATCCAATGTCGGTCAACGGGTCACCTTTGTCGGTGGTTAGCGGATATCGCTAGGCCCCAACTCGGAATCGTAAGGTTAGTATCTGAGTAATATACCAATCAAGTAAAAGCGAACCTTCAGCTCGAGGGAACTTATCTCGCATATATAGCATTCACCACAACATAATCATGTTGAAACTAATGTCTAATGAAAATTTCTGTTCTTATAGTGCAAATATAGTTCTTATAGTTCCATACTGCAAGTTTGATGTTGTGTATATATGATTATTTGCGCCTTTTCAGAATGTTTCCTATAGTACAGAGCCACCTATTGATTTTTATCGAGCTAATTTGCGAATAAGTTTCCCAAGTCTTGAATGGCACTTTTATGTATTCCTGAACATTAACACAAAGTAGTTCACTCTATAGATAGTTCAATCCAGGAAAATCTTAAAAATATGTATAAAAAATTAGATATACATTTATTCAATTAGAATGTATTAAACGGGAAAAATTCATTTCCTTAATATATAACGTGAATTTATTTCGTTTAAAACTTTTCGTATTAGTCATATATGAACTTTTTTTTCTAATTCAAATCTTTCTGCGATAAATTTGATATTTGTTTTCTTTTTATGTTTAGAGTTTCAGATTTACTAATAAATTAATTCACTTCAATTACTTATAAGTGATCTCAGCAAATAGTGAAATAGATGAAAAAATTATAAATTATGGACTTTAAAGGAGAATATAAAATTTTTTATAGCTGTATTTATTATGTACAAATAAAAAGAGTTGCTTTTTTCTCTCATGGCACTTGCCATGGATAAGCTAGCTGAAAACGTCTGCGATTTCAGCTAGAAAAAAATTACAAAATTTTTTATAATGCCTTTGATTTTAACATTAACTAAAAAAAAGAAAATATTAAAAATTCTTTTAACAAAGAATATTGATACAACAAATAACAAGTTTCTTCTCGATTTTTCAGTTTCCTAAATGTCCCAATGGATATACTCCATTGAAACTGTAATTGAAAATTTTAATACTTGATTGATCACATATATGTATACAGTTATTAATGCAGCTTATCAACAATACATATTTTCAAAAAGTTGAATAAACTGATTTAGAATTAAAAAAAAGATTAATTAAAAATCTATGCTTCAAGCACACAAGATAAACACTTCGCCTTTTTTCGAAAGAACACAGGGTATCTAAAAAGCCTTGATCTATAGTGGCAAAAAATATTTTCATAAGAAATAAATTAGAAGAAATAACAATTAATAATGTAAAAACAGAAAGATTTAATTGGATTTAAAAATACACATTTTGAAAAGACTAACGTGGACTGTTTTATTAATTTCCATTTTCGGCAATATAAATGGTCAATAATTCGATACTTTTAAAGAAAAAATGTTAGTTTTTAACTCCTGTATCGCTATCCAACGTGAAAATAATTATTATTTGTTTATGTAGTTTTAATCTGTTCGTTTGATTTTCATCTTTTTGCTAAAAAAAATTGACGTATTCACATCATGTTCGTTGTTGTAGATGGCGTTGATGTAGCAGTGATTGTCATTGGTTATGGAACTTGACCATCACATTCTTTTCGGTAAAAAATATATAAATGTATTACAAACATTAACTGTGATTATAGTTTAAAGGAGAGCTGTAGGTTTGACTTATCATTTTGATTTATGCCAATCATTTTAATTGTGAGCATAGTTCGTAAAATGCTTAGTTTAAATTCAGTAAATTAAATATTTTTTACACATTTTAATTTTAATAAAACAAAACAAGAGTCATTAATATATTCTTCTAACAACAACTATCGATACAACAAATACCAATTACTCATCTCCAATTTTTCATGTCTGCTGAAAATCCTAATTTAAGTAATCCATTGATACTGTAATTGGAGTTTTTAGTATTTGATTAATCTCTTTAATTACGAAACGGAATATTTTAAGATGACAAGAGAAAGTTGTCCAATTATTTCATTTTTACTACTTCGAACCCCCTATAATTTCGAAATTTACAAAATTTAAAAACAGCAATCTTCCATTTATTGATTATAATTTCCTGTTTTGACCTGTCACAGTAAATGAAAACTGTACAGAAATATTTTATTTTTATTCACTTTATGCTCTTTTGATGCCCGATTGCGATTCGAATTCACTTTTTTGTTAAATATATATATATTTTTCTCTTATTTTTCCTTCTCACCACTATTTTCGTTCAGTAAACACATTCTGATCTATGCGGAGAAGCGAGAATTGCTTTAAATTCAGAATACAAACAATAATGAAACTTTCTCATAGATAATTGATAAGCAAGTATTGACCAAAAAGCTCTTACATGAAACTGCAGGAAATATTGACTGCTGTTACACATGCAGTTATTTAAAAGCTACATTTTGATACATCTCGATATAGAATAGTCATTAGTCTTCAAAAATATTAAAGAATCACTTATTTTTATTAGCAGTAGTAACAATGAAAAGTTATTTACGTTGCGTATGAGAGAAATACGTTTAAAACCCTCAAAACAAACTCACGTTGCATCAAAAAACATGGTTATTTATTAAACAAAACCACATCAAAGCTAAATGTATTGCCTTGTTTTTTAAAACTTTTAACATTCCTTCGCAAACTTATAGGTCAGTGGTAGTTTGATAAATGCTTTTACTAGTTATTTATAGTGGTAAATAAATTTCATTAAAAAAACATGAGTAGAAGTAACAATTCTTAAAACAAATCATATAAGATTTAATTAAATTTAGTAGAACAAATTTTGAAAAGATTCAATTGATTATATCTTTAATTCCTGTTTTCTGGATTCTTTCTATCTAGATTCATATTATAATTCCTATTTCTTTTGTTAAAGATCGTAAGGATTTTATTTGGTGGTGGCGCCGTAATTCAGGCTTCCATTCAAAGATTAAAAATGTTTCTAATATTTTATACTATTTTCCATTTAATATAAGCTTGCATCTAATCCCGTTTGACAGAATTAAAGCAATACAAAAACAATATTGTTAATTTTCTGTACCCGTTAATCATCATGCCCCGAAATATAATTACTATTTCCGTTTGGAATTTTTAAATAAATGGTGGCCTTAAGTCAGCTACAGTTAAAATGATATGCAAGATGATCAAAATTGAAACCCCCATACTCTGAGCTTTCTATCCTATGAACTGCTCAGTGTGACGGCCAGGTCGCACGTTTTATATGTTCTTGAATAGAATATTCAAGACATAAGGCATTATAGTGCCCGAGAAAAGCGATAGTTCCAAAAATACCGATAACAGGCATTGTGCAACAAAAATCTGATGAAGACAAAAAATATTAACTTGTAACAAAATTTTATTTTATTTATTTTTATTTATTGTAACAATCTATTTTTTATCCAAAATTTTATCATAAGAACCATACCAATGCCAGAGAAATGTCTCAATATAGTTCCCTTCTTCCAGATGCAAAGTCTACATTTTGCTGACAGCTTGTTATGTTCAACAGTGGATCGTAACTGGTTTAGTGAGGATGTTTCTCAGACGCAGAATGATGAGGTTTTTCAAATCGATCAAGGTTACCAGACATCCTTGATGAGCAAGTTTTAAATCATTCAGAAACCAAACATTACAGGGATTAAGATTTGTCGAACGAGATGGTTAGGCTTACGAAAACTAATTACATTATCATTATTAAGAAAAACTGTTGTACCATAATCCATTATTTAGAGGCGCTACATTTTTCATAATGGTAAATAAATTTAGACATCAATGCTTTTGCGGTAGGAGTATATGTATTTTCTGGCTCGTTGTCCTTAGCGTATATTTCAAGTCGAGAATATTGAAATGCAGCTGTAATGGTTACTTACGTATTAGACCATCTTCGTCAACGATCGCCAATGGTTTAATAACTTATTGGCGACGGATTTAAATTTGGCGATAAAGATCAACGGATTAAACCATTGCCTGATTGTCATAATTGACGGTTTCGCAGCTCATTGGCAACGACTTCAAATTTGGAGATAAAGTTGGACGGTATAATACGTAAGTACCCTATAATATTACCTTTGTTTTCAGAAATGAACGTCACAAACTGAGCTATCGCTGATAAACATGATAATATCTTATTCGTATCTTTTATACCTAAAATATAGTCCCAGTACATGAACATTACTCAGGAGTGTTTTATTGTGATTCAGTTTATGCTCCTCTGTTGCCCGCCAGAACTATTAACCCCTTGAATTTTTACAAATTAACTTTTTTATTAAATGTAAATATTCCTGTCTTCTCAACTCTGCTTTGGGGCAGTTAAAACTTCCTGATGCGTGGGGAGAACCACCGATTGTTTTAAATTCAGAGAATGGACATTATTGAAATTTGCTCATAAAGAATTGCTAAACGCATCAGGACAAAATAACTCTTACATGAAACAGCAACAAATACTGCCATCTATTACACATGCAGTTTTTTTAGAAAAAGCATATTTTTATATATTAATATAGAATCGTCATTTGACTTCAAGACTGTTACGGGGTCACTCATTTTTGTTTCAAGAAGTAACAATAGGTTATTTACGTTACGGATTACTAAATATTTTACCAACGTAAAATCTTGTCCTTTATTACTTACAAACAAAGCTGAATGAATAGCCTTGTCTTCCAAAATACACATTTTTTTCTATAAGATAGCTTCTAAATACAAGGATACAAGGAATATGGTTGAGGGCCCCGGCGCCCGAAGGGTGCCATCCCCGATCGGCAAAACTTAAAGTCCAGAGTTACGTGGTTTGTTCTGAAGTGCGGGAAATTTTCCGGGATGAGCTTTCAGTAGTAATGAGCACGATGGCAGCTCGACCATTGAGGTTGCTTGAATGAAGGCGGGCGTGTCGGATAGCAGTTTCTCGGTACGTTGTAGGTGCGGCTTGAGGCGATGTGAGTTCTCTCAAGATTCCTCTAGAGAGGGTGCGTGGAGGATGGGGTATGAAGGATTGAGGGATTAACCAATTTAAATTGCGAGAAAGCCCATGGAAATTTTAGAAGAAAAATCTGATTTTTGATATGATTTGGGACGAACAAAAATGGAGTGATAATGCAAATTAGACCAAAAATTAAAGTTAAAACTAAAGTAAAATAAATCTGGGTCTCCTGCTGTTAGGGTTTGCTGTGTAATTTTCTATTTCTTCTATAGCTGGGTTATCAATATTTTCCAGGTCATTGAAGAATTTAGTGGCGATTTTTTTAGTAAAATCTCTAAATGATGGAAGATTTAGAGCGTGTCGGATATCATCGTTCCTCATAAACGATCTTGCTTTTGTGATTTGTCTGAAAATAATGTTTTGGCACCTGTCAATGATATTAAGATTGCTTCTTCCAGCATATGCCCAAACAGGGCTTGCATATGTTAAAACAGGTCTGAGAATAGCAGTATAAATAAGCACTTTATTTTCCCTACACATTTCTGAATTCCGAGCTATTAGGGGGTAAAGCTTACGCGAATAATCTCGGAATTTGGATTTAATAAAATTAATGTGTGCTTTCCAGGTTAAACTTTTATATATAATAATGCCAAGGTATTTTGCTTCCAGAGACCAGGGGACTATTGTGTTATTAATTTTAATGTTGAATTTTGATTTTTTATTTCTCTTCATGAAGAAAACAGCTTCGGTTTTCGATGCGTTTATGGCTATTTTCCACTTGTTGAACCAGACTTCAAGGCTTTGTATATGTTTGTTTAATGCATGAGTGATGTATCTGGTATTTCTGTTTTTTGCCAGCAAAGCTGTATCATCTGCGAAAATACAGAGTTTAGTGTTAATATGTTGCGGAATATCGTTGATGTATATGGAGTAAAGTGTGGGGGACAGTTTTGCCCCTTGTGGCACACCTGCCTGAATGGAGCGAAGTTTGGAGAGTGAGGCATTGACTCTGACCGTGAATTTCCTGTTAAACAAGAAGGATGCTATGATTTGAATGAGAGGAGGGGGAGTCTTGTAGCAGATTAATTTGTACACAAGTCCTTCTAGCCACACTCTATCGAAGGCTTTTTGAATATCGAGGAAAACAGCACCTGTGTGTTCTCTTTTCTCAAACCCTGATGAAATAAATTCGACTGCTCTGAGGAGCTGGTGGGTGGTAGAGAGTTTGGTTCTGAACCCAAATTGATAAGGGATTAAAATATTATTATCATTTTAGTGCTTGTTTAATTTTTCCAGAATAAAATGTTCAGTGATTTTACTGAAGTTAGGTAATAGAGAAATGGGTCTGTAATTGGAGGGAATAGTAGGATCTTTACCGGGTTTGAGAATAGGAATCACAACCGCTGTTTTCCAAGCTGAAGGAAAGAATTTAAATTTGAATATGAGTGAGAGGATGTGGTAGAATTTTAGTAGGGTTATTAGTGGTAGATTTTTAATGATTTTATTAGAAATTCCATCAATACCTGGCGATTTGTTTGGGTTCAGTTTTTTGATGGTTTTGTAGAAATCAATTATGTTTGGGGGGTCGAGTTCTGCTGAAATTTCAGTTGTGAAGAATTTTTGAATAGTGTTGTGTACTGTGGTTTATGTGTTTACGTTGTGCATATTGTTTAAAGTGAATTGTTGCTCCAAGCTTTGTGCTAAGGTTTCCGATTTATCAGCGTTTGAATATGCTTTGCCGGCTTGGCCGTTGAGGGCTGAAATCTTTGTGTGTTTTTTCCTCATGTTTTTTGCTGTGTTCCAGAGTGAGTTATCATTAGGTTGTAGAGTTGTTAGTTTATCATTCCAATCTTTTTGGATCGCAAGTTTTTTAGTTTTTTCCGTTTTTCTTTTTAGTTGATTGTATTGTTTCTTGTGAGCTGGATCGCGAGTGGATTGCCATTTTTTCCTAGCTGCATTACGGAGTTTGAAAAGTTTTTTAACTTCGTTATTAATGTATTGTGTTTCGGGATCAATTGATTTGGAATTTTTATTAAAAGAGTTGATAATTGAATTTGAAAAGTCAGAAATTAAATTTTCTAATTCATGAGTGTTTTTTGCAGTTGAGTTCAGATCTGTATTGTTTAAAATATCTTTTTTGAGTTTTTTCCAGTTTGTTTTAATTTTATTGTTATTAGTGGGGGTTTTAAAGTTAAAGTAAAAATTTAAAACAACTGGGTTGTGATCTGAACTAAGTTCCGGTACCGACGAGATATCATAAGGAAATAAAATGTTTTTAGTAATTGCGAGGTCGATAAAAGAAGCGGAATAGATGCCGAATCTTGTGGGTGTGGGTGGAGCAAAGATTTCAAGGTTATTTTTATTAACGAATTCATTTAAGTTTTTACCTCTAGTTGTGTTTTTGTTTGAACCCCAGCTGATGTGATGTGCGTTGAAGTCTCCTGCGAGTAAACATTGGTTTTCTAATATTAAGATGTTTTTTAGGTCCAGAATAAAGTCCTTGTTGTCTGAACACGGGGGAATATAAACTGATGCAATTAGGAAAGGTGAATAATTTTCAATGTTGAGAGAAATAATTGTGGCTTCAATTTGATTAAGTTGTGGAGTAGGAATTTCATGATGAGGCAGGGTATTTTTGATTAGAACTGCTGTACCACCGCTTGGTTTTATGGGATCTTGATTTTGCCTATAATTGACGTATGAGGAATAATTGGAAATTTTAATTAATTGAGTAGGTCTCAGGAGGGTCTCTTGAATAAGTATAATATCAGGACTGTGCTTATTTATAAAGTCCCGCAATTCGTAGGAGCGGGAATTAATGCCGTTGGCATTCCAGAACATTATTCTAAGACTAGGAGTGGAGAAGACTATGGATTTATAGCGGCTTGCAGAACAGTTTCAATTTGGTTTTGTGGAGAATTCGCTTGTTTAAGATTTCTTAACATTGATAAAAGTTGAGGGGAGTCTTTCAAAAGGTTGCTCAGGGTCACCAGTGACTGGAGTAGTTCTATAATTTCCTGGATTGATATAACATCTTGCAGCTTCGTGACGGTCTTGATAAGTGGCCCCATCTGTTGGGGAGTAGAGTAGTTTGAAGTTTGAGTTGGTGGTATTGGGATATTTTGATCTTGATTGTTTGCAACTTTTGCATAGGATCTGAAGTCTGTAAAATTGCTATTGAAGTTCGTGGTGGTCTGTCGAGTTTGAGGGGGCTTCATTTTTGGGAATTTTTCACATCCACGCCATGAGGCTACATGTCCATATTGGCCGCAGTTGATGCATTTAGGTTGTCCGATTTTTTCTGTAATGGGGCACTCTCTTGTTTTGTGTTCTTTCCCGCACTTTAAGCATCTAGGAGTTCCTCCGCACCTGGCCGAGCTATGGTGGAAGTAGTTGCAGTTCCAGCACTGGGTAAACCCTGAGCGCTTTTGGAAACTTTCAATCTTTACTTTTAGGTATAATAGGGAATTTATGTCATAGATTTTATTTGCGGTATGATTGAGACTTAACTGAACAAAGAATATAGGGAGGGGTTGTTTCGAGCGCTGCTGTGTTAGTCGAGTTACTTTCTCAACACAAAAACTTCTTTCGTTGAGTTCGTTTTTAATGTCATCTATGTTTGTATTTATTGGGAGACCTTTAATTACTACTTTTAAGGGCCGTTCATCTCTGGGGGTGATAGTGTAGTAATTTAATTTCTTTTCAATTAGTAATTTGATTATGTTTCTATAATCATTTTCATCTTTTGGGGTTATTCTAATATATCCGTTTGCATGGGAGTTGCTAGTGCCTGGGAATTTTCTATTTATCTCTTGAAGAATTAAGTTATACTTATCTATGGTTTGGAGCATAATCGGGTGAATAAAAGGTTTATCTTTTTCTTCAGGAAGGGATTCGTATCTGTTTGAAATTTTAATTGGGTCTGGAAGGATTGCGGGTCTAATTATGTTATTTTTGGCAATTTTTTGGAAGTTTGGAGAGTGGGGGTATTTTCTGAGTTTTGAACATTAGCCGGGGGAGAGTTTGGTCTGGAGGTAATGGGGGAGTTAAGCGTCCGTTTATTTGAGGATTTAGTTTTAACTAGCTTATAAGTATTATGGGTACTGCACCCCTCTAGAGGACATGAAAGAATTTTTAACTCACCCTCAATCTGAGCTGCTTCCTGGATTTTTTCTTGAATTTCTTCCTCGTACTTCATTTGGATTTCCTTGTCCAAATTTCCTGCCTGGAATGAGTTTAAAATATCCATCCTGTTGCTCAGCATTTCAATTTTTTTTTGGATGTTATCCAGCCGAATCGATAAATTGAACATCTTTTGGCACTGCTTTATTTCGTCGTGGATTGAAGGATTATCAGGAGTTGAGTCCTGGGCGTCCATATCGCCCTCGTCACCATTTTCAGCCATCTCGAAAAACGCAACCGTAACTAACACGAAACGCTGAACAGGCACGAATGATAACACCAACACCTGGTGACCACAAATGATATCTTCTAAATAGACAATAGTAAATTTATACAAGCTCTTATTAGTTATTTATAGTGGTAAACATGTTTTAATTAAAGAAAAGACAAGTGCAGTAGCAGTTCTTAAAGCAAATCGTTTTAGATTTGATTTAATTTAGTAGTACACATTTTGAAAAAACGTTTCAGATGATTATATCTTTGTTTTGTATTTTTTTAATCCTTTCTATCTAGATTCAGACGAAGATAAATATTTCTCTCTCTAAGTATCACAAGGATTCCAATGGGGAGTGCGCCGTAATTCCGATTTGCTTTGTGAGGGCGTTGATGCTTCGAGTGAGTGACTGCTTTGTTTGCCGGTAGACGGCACCACGACAGATCATAAAGTTACGTTGTCCAGATCATCAATGTACCAATTGAAGGTCACGGTACTAACCTGCGACGCTAGGGCCAGTAGTCACATAACACAACCACAATACCAAAAAGTCGACTTCGGTGTCGTAGATGTTATCTGACTCGTAAGGCTAGCGCCGCACACCGAAGATTACCATCCTATGAGGGGATCTGTGGAACGTTAAAAGCAACAGAGCCAAATGTTCCCCAGCTGGTTTTGAGCGGAGAGAGGGTGGCTACTGAGATGTCGTACTCGTCATCTGACCGTGACTCAAAATTACGAGGCCTGACCCAAAAAAGCCCTGGTGTCGTTTACAGCGGGATGTTAATATAACTGAACTAACTTAAACTTCTTATAGTTTTTAGTAATTAAAATTAGAAAATTCAATTGAGTCGTTACTGGATTGGCATAAGACACGTTCCTTTTTCGGTCCCGGTTGTTTAATTAATTTTTCTAATGAGGGGAAAGAGCAATTATATTCTGAGACTACCTGATTGTAAATAAATTTTTAAATTATAAGTATTAATTTGTTAAAATTATTGCTTAATATTTTTATATTTAAGCTTTTGATGACAATTGCAGGTTTTTGACGTAATCCATTTTCCTTTCTATTCATGAAAACTTCATTATTTAAAATATACTTTGATATTTAGTTTAGGTATTATTTTATTATTTTCAAAATAAATTATTTTTATTTATATAAAAATGCATTTTACATCGAACGATAGGGGCCCTACGGATAGATATAGTAATATTTGTAATTAAGAGCACTCAGAGTATTATTTATTTTTAAAAACAGACCGAACCACTAGGGATTACAGAAAATTTTCTATATAAATTTAAATAAATTAGATTTTGGCTTGAAATTTCAGTCTTCATTGAAATTATTTTTTATATAAAACGAGGTTTTATAAAGACCTTATGCAATTCATTGTAAGAATATATTCGTTGTATTATGTTGGATATTTACTTATTATCATTCGAGAAATGCGAAAGTAAACTTAATAAAAAAGACGCGATATTTTTTTAATCATTTCAGTTCATACAGATATGCTCAAGAAAAAAAATGCATGCGCTAGATGGTTTCTTATGTGCTTACCTAAAATTGTGCTTCAGCAAAGGACCCTCTAAAAAGAATGTAATTTCGTGAATAGGAGCACAATAATTAACATTCTAATATTTAAAAAAGTATATTGTAACTTGATATATATTTTGATAGAAATGTTTATGATAAACGTCACTTAATATTTTAGTTTACTTAAACTTTTAAAAATGCGCACCTTTTAAAGTTATTCTTAATTCGTTAATTTAAACTGTTGTTGTTATTAATGACACTTGGCATGGACAATACCCCGCTGATGACATCAGGAGATTTTATGCCAAAGACATGCTCTCTTTGTTTTAATAAGTAAATCCATGTAGGGAAAAGAGTACGATAGTCTACAAATACGTTACAACTCTTTTTAGGGGGCGGACTACATTACATGCATATATATTCCGTCATCTCAGATCGTAATATAGATCTGGAACAGAGAACGATCATCTCTGACCCAGTACCCTAAATAGTATCACTCACGACTTGAAGGAAGTTGTGACCACGACAGATTTAACGAACACCATTCGCCCCAAACACGGGGAATCTTTTGGCAGCGGAGTTTCGAAATTGCAACCTAAGAGTTACGAATCAATTGCTCTACCAGCCAGGCTATCCGGCCAAATTTAAGCTCGTAATGGTCACAACAGTTAAATAATTACTTACATTTAAATACCACTAGAAATAATTAAAAATAATTGATATAAATTTAGTGAAAGGATAACGTGAACACGTGCCCTTCAAATACGGTCGTCGATTCTGTTAATGACGAACAGAATGTCTTAAGATGTTTTGTTCACTTTTTTAATTCATATAAGTATTCTTATTTTTATTGATAATGCCTTCTCCAAAAGTATGTTACATTTTTTTGCAAGTTGGCTCTGCAAGGAAATGATATTGTATTTATATGATAAAAACAGAACATTGAAAACGTTAGGTTATTATAACTTCCCACTAGTATTGGCAGTTATAAGTGATTCCGTCCCTGGAATTAAAGTATAAAAATTTCTGCATATCAAGATATACTGAGAAGCAGAAAATAAATTATATTTAAAATAATAGTCGCTGTTTATAAGTAAAATGAACTGTCTTAATAAACCATGATATCCTACTTTTAACAAAAAGATAAAATGAAATAATCCGAGAAGCATCTACTAAAAACAAAACGTGTGTGTTCATTGTCAGCGAGGAAATTACAAAACGAGTTAAGAGCCTCATGTACAAAGGGTGTTCAAATGAAAAGGTACAGAAAGACACTGTGAGTATAAAGGAAGACTTCATTCAAAGTATATACCATATATCTGAGAACAACGATATGCATTGATTAAGGAGCCAGAGCATTCATTGTAGTCAACATTCCTGTGGCCATGACGAGAACCCAGTCCTTCATAGCATCTTGTAGTTCGCCGTCCACACTCCGTTGATTTTTGAATGTCTTGAACACAGAAGATCTATTAGACACTATGTGTGTTGTGTGATACTCTGAAGACTACTCATATCCATCGAGAACAAAAAATCGAAGTTATTCGCAAAGGATAGGGTTCTGCTCCATGAAAATGCGCGTGTATATGTAACCAGGGTCATAATAGCCTTGTTCAAGTAAAAGCAGCTGGACCATTCACTCTATAGCCCGAACATGTCACCATGCGATATTCACGTATTTGGTTTGCTAAAAATTCATTTGAAAGGGAAGTGATTCAAATCCGACGGCGAACTCAAGGACGCTGTGAAGAACTGGAGTCATTATGGCCAAAGGAATTCTGGGAAAAAAGAATCCTCCGACTCATCAGTCAATGGGATTGTAGTGCTCAGACCTATAGTTACTGCTCTGCAGAGTCTTTAATTTTTACACGCAGTGCTGTATCGTAACTTTCTATTTCATCACTCATTGTATATAAGTTTCTGTGAATATCTCTTCATTTTATAGAAAGTTTTCATCGTTTAATATTGTAATTATCATGAACTTTCTGCAGAATATTTAATCCTGATTCATGAATACACAAAACTATTAGATTTCTGACAAACATAAAGTTTTCATTGCCGAAATATTAATAAATAATATTCAGATTCTGTTTTATGTTTGAATTTCGAGAATTATTAATTAATTAAATTATTAATGTTTTCATTCACATTTATTTACTTCTGTATGATTTTATTGGGTAGTTAATTCAGAGAAAAAATATCAATAATTACTTGAAAATTGGCTTGAATTGGAATGAAGATATTTTTAATTATTTTAATTATAAATATCAGGAATTATTATATATTTCGTCATTTTGAGATTCTTTATTTAAATTGCTTACTAATATTTACCGAGTTCATTTATTTCACTTTTAAAATTCAAATACTAAATTTATCTTGCTGTATCAACAAATGAAAATTTTCATATTACAGTAGTTTGTCCTTTAAACATTTTTTATTTAATTAGCATTGAATCCTTTGGAGCAACAACATTTGGATAAATAACATTTAATTACTTAATTGAAAATCGTATTTTGAAGTTTCAATAAAAACTATTATGAATACAAAACTCAGAAAATAGATCATTTTAATCATTCATACATTTTCTTTTCAAATAAGCTATTGAAACACTGCACCTTCAATTATGTCTCATCAAATTTTAAATACTTAAATTATCTTGCATAATTATGAAAAATGTTGTATAAAATATACCGGCTATTAAAACCTCGTTAATAGATCTTAAATACATAAAGATATAAAAATATTGCAACTTTCAGAGCAACTTGGTGTAGAGTATTAGTAATATATATTATTGCGGTAAATTTTATTAAAATATTATCAGCTAATTCAACAATTATTTGTATTATAATTTAAATCATACCTAATTCTACAATGCTTTAAGCCGGCTTGCTGGCACAGAGGTAGCGCGTCTTCCTCGTGTTCTGGAAGTCCAGGGTTCGAGCATGGTTGTTCTTCTGTGTTCTATTTGTGAGAATTGCGAATGTGCCCCACTGTAAAAAGGGATTGTGCTAGCAAATGTGCTGAGTGTGTAGCTAAGTCGCACTCTTGACCCTAGTTGGCGCTACTCAAATACAAGAGACGCTTCATTCGTGTTAAATATGCTGATGGGCTCAGCAGCGGGCTTGTCCATGACAAGTGACATTTGACACAACAATGCTTTAAAAGCATCAAGAACAGAGGCACGAAATGGGAATGACATGGTATAATCGAAATTCACCTAACTATTTATTTAAAATCACTGTGTTATCGTTACCGATCAGCATAATTCGTTCAATTCTGAGTTTAAATTTAGTCAATTAAATATTTTTAACAATTCTTTTTAAATTCAATAAAAAAACATGAACCAGTAAAATATTCTTCTAACAACAAATACGAATTACGGTTGTCCGAGTTTTCATGTCAGGTAAATATCTTAATTACAGAACTCCATTGGTACTATAATTGGATATTTAAGAATATGAATAATCTCTTTGAATATTAAATAGAATATTTTAAGATGACAAGAGAAAGCTGTCAAATCATCTCATTTTTACTACTTCAAATTCCCTTAAATTTCTGAATTTTACAAAATATAAAAACAGTAATCTTTCTTTTATTTATTTCCTGTTTGGATGAAAATTGCTCAGATGTATTTTATTTTGATTCAGTTTATGCTCCTCTGATACCCGCTTGCGATCCGAATTCAATTAATTGAATGAAATGAAAACATTTTTCTCGCCTCTATTCAAAGAAACAACATTCGCACCTCTATTTGGGATCAGTAAACACATCCTTAATGATTGCGGAGAAGCGCGGATTGTTTCAAATTCAGAAAACAAACAATAATGAAACTTTCTCATAGATAATTTCTAAACAAGTATTGACCAAAAAAATCTTACATGAAACTGCAGCAAATAATGACCTCTGTTACACATGCAGTTATTTAAAAGCTACATTTTGATGATGATGATGTCATGTCCACTTTTTACCGCGGAAAGAGGGGTGCAGTAGCTTCTGAGGGTATGAACCCCTGAGCACCCGAGGGCAGAAGTCTGACTTCTAGCTCAAATGAAGATGAAACACACACACACATACGCTTGCACAGCCCCTTTTTACAGGGGGCACATTCACACATCTCACAGATAGCACACAGAAGAACAACCATGCCCGAACCGGGACTCGAACCCGGGACCTCCAGAACACGAGGCTGACGCGCTACCTCTGTGCCAGCAAGCCGGCACATTTTGATACATCCCGATATAGAATAGCCATTAGTCTTCAAAAATATTGAAGAATCACTTACTTTTATAGAAGTAGTGACAATAAAAAGTTATTTACGTTGGATATTAGAGAAAAACTTTTAAAACCCTTTAAAAAAACTCACATTGCATCAAAAAACATCGTTTTTTATTGAACAAAACCACAACAAAGCTAAATGTATAGCCTTGTCTTTTAACACGTCCAATGTTCCTTCGCAAACTTGCAGGTCAGTGGTAGTTTCATAAATGCTTTTACTAGTTATTTATAGTGGTAAATAAACTTCATAAAAAAAAGAAACCTGAGTAGAAGTAACAATTCTTAAAACAAATCATATAAGATTTAATTTAATTTAATAGTACAAATTGTTAAAAGATTCAGATAATTATATCTTTATTTGTGTTTTAAGGATTCTTTCTATCTAGATTCATATTAGAATACAAATTTCTTTTGTTAAAAATCGTAGGGATTTTATATGGTGGTGGCGCCGTAATTCAGGCTTGAATTCAAAGATTAAAGATGTTTCAAATATTTTATACTATTTTCCGTTTAATGTACTTTTACATATTATCCAGTTTGACAGTATTGTAGTAATACAAAAAAAAAATATCGTTAATTTTTTGAACCCGTTAGCCATCATGCCCCACAATATTATTACTATTTCGGTTTGGAATTTTTAAAAATCATCATCAAAATTAAAACACCTATACTCTGTGCTTTCTATCCTGTGAACTACTCAGTAAAACGACTAGGCTGCATGTCTTAAATATTCTTGAGTAGAATGTTCAAAACATAAGGCTATGCATTGCCCGAGAAAAGAGATAGTTCCAAAAATACCGATAACAGGCATTGTGCAACAATAAATCTGTTGAAAAGACCCCAAATACTTACTTGTAACAAATTTTATTTTATGTATTTTTATTTATTGTAACAATTTATTTTTTATCCAAAACTTAATCATAAGAACCATACCAATGCTAGGAAAATGTTTCAGTATGATTCCCTTCTTCAAAATGTAAAGTCTAAATTTTGCTGACAGCTTGTTCAACAGTGGATCGTAACTGGTATATTGAGAATGTTTCCCACACGCAGAATGATAAGGTTTTTCAAATCTATCAAGATTGCCAGATATCCTTGATAAGCAAGTTTTTAATTATTCAAAAACCGATAATTACAGGAATGAAGATTTGTCGAACGAGATGGTTAGGTTTACGAAAAACGCCAAATAATTACCCTATCGTTAGGAAGAAAAAGCTGTTGTTTATAATGCTTGTAAATTATCCAGAGATAAAACAGCATGCATGGCACATGACTGACATAAATTGATATGACATGGATGATCAAACTATCTTAATTTTTTATTGTGTTACTGTTACCGATCAGCAAAATACTTAAAATACTGAGTTTAAACTCAGTAAATAATTAAAAATTACAATGCTTTTAATTTTGATAAAACAAATAAGTTAAGTATTCTTCTAACAGCAACTCAGATCAGTTAAAAATTCTTCTAACTAGTCGAATCAGTTAAATATTCTTCTAACAACAACTCGTATCAGTTAAATATTCTTCTAACAACAACTCGGATCAGTTAAATATTCTTCTAACAACAACTCGGATCAGTTAAATATTCTTCTAACAATAACTCGGATAAGTTAAATATTCTTCTAACAATAACACGGTTTAATTAAATATTCTTCTAACAATAACTCGGATCAGTTTAATATTCTTCTAACAATAACTATCGAGACAACAAATATCAAGTTACTGTTCTCTGATTTTTCAAGACTACTAAATACCTCATTTTAAGTACTCCATTGATATTGCAATTAAATATTTCAGTATTTGATTTATCACTTTAACTATGAAATAGAATATCTTAAGGAGACAAAACAAAAGTTTCCAATTATTTCGTTTTTGCTAATTCAAACTCTCGTAAATCCCGATATCTGTTATTCTGCATTTACACGAAAATTCGCAATCAGTAATCTTTCATTTATTAATCACAGTTTCATGTTTGTCTGATGCCTTCTTTCGATCAGGAATTCCCTTTATTGTTAAAAGTCAACAATTCGTCCTTTCCTCTCGGCAAACTTATATTTTGGCTCAGGAAACACTTCCTGATGCTTGGGGAGAAGCACGGATTGTTTTAAAATCAGAGAAGCAACATTATTGATATTTGTTCATAGATAATTGCTAAACACCTAATGACAAAAGAATTCTTACATGAAACTGCAACAAATACTGCCTGCTGTTACCATAGTGCTGGTATGGCTTAGTATACCAACTCTATGGCTGTTACACATATATTTTTTTTAAAGCTATAATTTTATATAGAATAGTCATTCAAGAGTGTAAAAATATCACTTTTTTTGTTAGAAATAGTATCAATAAACAGCTATTAGCTTTACGTATTAGAGAAACACTTCAACAACCCTTTTACAGATTAACTCCAAAGAGTGAAAAACTGCTTCGAGCACATTACGTCACAGAACCTCTCTTCTTATTAATCAACAAAGCTAAACATGTAGCCTTGTCTTTCTAAACGATTAGAAATTCATCATATTAGTAACTAAAGTGAGATTCTAAGGGTAAATTTTAAACCATTCTTATTAATTTATTATAGTGGTAAAACAGTTTTTATTTAAAAAAAACATTTGTAGTTCTTATATTTCTTAAAACAAATCCTATAAGATTTAATCTAATTTAGTAGCATAATTTTTGAAAAGTTTCAGACGATTATAACTCCAATTTGCATTTTCTGGACTATTTTAAACTAGATTCGTTTGAAGAAAATATTTTCTTCGTTAATCCTCATAAAGATTCTATTTGGTAATAGCGCCATAGTGTGCTTATCGAAATCGACCAACTAATAACTATGTCAGTATTAAGAAAAAATTACTGTACAATTAAATATGCAGAGCCACTAATATTTCATTAAGGTAAAAAATTTTTGACATTGGCACAGTTGCTTTCTGGACCGACGTAGCGAAGTTGGTGCCCGGGGCAAAAACTTTTTTGGGGCCGCCTCTGCCTTACCTTTTTCGTAATGAAGAACATTCATTAAAGAGGGAAATTTAAAATAAAATTTCTATTGAATTTGTTATTTATTCCTCCATATATGTGGGGGTCCGGGGAAGCAGCACCATATGCCTCTGCCTTAGTCAGGCCATGGTTGCATTAAGAGTAGCATTCTATTTTCAGATATGTTTTGATACCTCATAGTCCTTAGCGTAAATTCCAAGTCGACAAAACTGTCGATATGTAGTTGTAAAAAAGAAGCTAAATTCTCATTTTGACTTAACTCTCAAAGGCAGTGGTAACATTAACTTTAGTTACATAAAAGAACTTCACAAGCAAAGCTATTGTTGATAAGAAAGACATTATCTTAGTTGTATCCATTTTTGGGTTTACAACATAATGCGCAAACCAATGGCTAATGCAAATTTTTGTTTTTATAGTGCGAAATTTTAATTGAAACTACACTTTCAGTTTCTCTACTTTTTCTTCCTTTTTTGCTTTGTTTTCATGCAAAAAATAGAAATTAAAAAGGAAAAATTCTATAAATAAAGTTTGCTTTCGTATATGTGTGATTATTGGCACCTTTTCATAATGTGTCATGTTGTACAGCGTCATCTATCGGTGTCTAATGAGCTAATTTTTATTTCACAAAATTCGTTTTCCAAGTTTTGAACATTAATTTTCAAGCATATGGGAAACTTTACCCTAAGCAGTTCGCTCTATTGACATCTCAGAATAAACGAGTTTTGATTGGACGATTTATGGAGCCCCTGCTTCTTTTCAGAAGCCATCTCCTTCATGGCGATGGCATGCCTTGTTGTGGAACTGCATCGTTCTACGGTAGACTCTTTGCTAAAATGACTCTTTCAGAAATCGCTTCTGCTCTGGAATTGTGGTAAGGCATTGGGATGGCAAACGATGTTTAATTTCGATCTCCTAAACAAATGCATTGAAAGCAGTTTCATATATTTTGATTTCAAAGAGACCTACGCAATATTTTAGTTTTATTATCAAAAATTTGCTCAATCCCACTAACTGAAAAATTTCTCATAGGCAACCTAAATCATTTTATTTGAATTTATCATCAACGAAATACTTTTTCTAAAATGACTTTTTTCATGAATCATTTAATAAAAATTCTTATTCAAATCCAGGTAAATTGTAGAAATATTATTTATAAATGATCTTTTCGAGTAGTGAAATAGGTAAAAACATACAAACATACACAAGTTTTTGCTGTGAATGGAAAATATATTATTTTGGAAGATAATAATTGTGTTTAATTAAATTCAAATAAAAAGTATTATTTTTCTTTATTATTGTCCTTGCCATGGATTAGCTCGCTGAGGTAGTCAAGGATTTAAGCCTAAATAGCGTCTTTTGTTTTGTAATAGCGCCAACTAGGGCCAGGAGAACGAATTTTGATGCTCACTCATCGCATTCACTTGCACAACCCTTTTTAAAAGTCACATTCACACACATTGCAGATAGAACAACCATGCCCGAACCGGGACTCGAGGTCTGGGCACCCAGATCACGTCGAAATAGAGCAGCCTATAATCATTATGGAATTGCAGAAAGTGATCTATTCAACTCTTTTTATGGATCGTCAGAAAAAAGATTTATTCCAACATGACTTAGAGCATTAATGTGATATCATTTTAAAAAGATTCTTATTTAATTATTTCTTTACAATTTTATCAAAAAGCTCATTTAATATACCAGAAGATAAATAACATAATCTTTGAGAATGATAAAACTTACTATTTTTTTTACATATTTTAAACGCAAAAAAGAGTTGTGAAAATGAAGAATATATATATTTCATTTCAATAAAAAATTTATTTCAAAATAAAATTGTAATTCTATTTTAGTCATATCTAATTGATTACTTTCATTTTGAAATAGAATATATCAAGCAGACAAGACAAAATCGAACAATCGTTTCATTTTTGCTACTTCAAACTCCCAAGAATTCCGTGGTCTGTTAGTGTATTTTAAAATACAATAATTCTCCAGTTTATTAATCAATCCTTCCTGTTTTGACCTATCCCAGCTAATTAAAATTGCTCTAAAGTTTTTTACTGTGAACCAGTATCTTTTTCGAACAGTTTTTAAGCTTATTAAATTCGCGTATAACCCGAGATCCCTTTGTTGTTAAAAGTAAACGTCTTTTCATTTAATTCCTCTTCACAATCACATTATGTTCTATATAAACACATTCTAACTCAAGTGGGGAAGTCCCGATTGTTTTGAAATATAAGAATGAACCTGTGTGTGTTGTAATTAATAGCACTTGCCTTGGACAAGCCCCCGCTGATACAATCTGCAGATTTCAAGTCTAAGATATGTACCTCTTCGCTTTTACAAGTTGCGCCATCCAGGGTCCGATGTACAACTTAGCTACTCACACTTCACATCCCCTTTTTTTAAGGGGCGGACTTCATTCATTCATATCAGAACGGGATTTAGACATGGAACGGAGAACGATCACCTTTGGCCCAGTAACCCCAGTGGTATTACTCTCGACATGGAGGACTTTGCGACCACGAAGAGATTTAACGAGTGCCAGTCACCACACAAACGGGGAATCTTTTGGCCGGTGAGCTTTGAACCAGTAACCTAAGGTGTACGAGTCCAACGCTCTCAACCAACCAGGCCATCCCGGCCCCATCAGAATGAAAATGAATAAAATCTTCCCATAAAGAATTGCTAAACTCCTAATATTTCTTACATAAATCTGTAAAAAGCACTGCTGCTTTACGTGCAAATTTTTGAAACACTATTCATATTTTGATACAGAATGATATTTATTTTGACGGGGTACCTAGTCCCAGTAGGGGACTAACTCCAGCATTCGAAGGTTCCTCGGATAAGGATTTCTGTATGCATTCGTGGTCCTAATTTATATTTTGATATAGAATGTTGGTAGTGTTAAAGAGGCGCCTAGCCCCAGCAGTGGCTTATCCCCGGAAATGACAAACTGCTTAGAAGCATGGCTGCCCGTGTACTGCGTGGCGACTGTCCTACATCAGGGCTAGAGATTTTGATATAGAACGTAATATACATCAAGATAAAAGAAAACTAAACTGAGTGGTTATAAAGCCTATGTGCCCCAATGTTTAGAGTGCCCATAGGTACTTTCTTAATCGAATGTGAACCCTTAACCGAAAGCCCTGGGGTGGAAGGCAATATTCCCTTTTTGGGTACAGCCCAACAAGAAGTCCCAGTAAATGAAAATTGCTCAGAAGTGTTTTATTGTGATTCACTTTGTGCACATCTGATGCCCGCCAGAACCATTAACCCCTTGAATTTTTACAAATTAACTTTTTTATTGAATGTAAATATTCCTGTCTTCTCAACTTTGTTTTGGCGCGGTGAAAACTTCCTGATGCGTGCGGAGAACCACCGATTGTATTAAATTCAAAGAATGGACATTATTGAAATTTGCTCATAAAGAATTGCTAAACACATCATGACAAAATAGCTCTTACATGAAAGAGCAACAAATATTGACCGCTGTTACACAAGCAGTTTTTTTTAAAAAGGCATATTTTTAAATATTAATAAAGAATCGTCATTTGTCTTCAAGACTGTTAGAGAGTCACTTATTTGTGTTCGAAGCAGTAACAATAAATTATTTACGTTACGGATTACTGAAATACTTTGTCAGTAAAAAATCTCGTCTTTTATCACGTAAAAACAAAGCTAAATCCACAGCCTTGTCTTTTGTAATTGCATATTTCTTTTCTGTAAAATTGGCGATATCTGTTAATTGTACATTTATATAAACTCTTATTAGTTATTTATAGTGGTAAAGAAGTTTTAATTAAAGAAAAGACGAGCGCTGTAACATTTCATAAAGCAAATCGCATTAGATTTGATTTAACTTAGTAGTACACATTTTGAAAAAAAAAAACGTTTAAGATGATTATATATTTATCTTGCATTTTTTTTTATTTCTTTCTATCTAGATTCATATGAAGATACATATTTCAATCTTTATACATCATAAGGATACTAAAGGCTCTTGGCGCTGTAATTCTAAATTGCTTTGTGAGGGTGTTGATGCTTCGAGCGAGTGACGTCTTTGTTTGTTGGTAGACGGCACCAAGACAGATCATAAAGTAACGTCGTCAAGGTCATCAATGTACCAATTAAAGGTCGCGGTACTAACCTGCGACGCAAGGGATGGTAGCCGCGTAACACAACCACAATACCAAAAAGTCGGCTTCGGTATCGTAGATGTTATCAAACTTACAAGGCTAGCTCTGCTCACCGAAGTACCATCCTATAAGGGAATCTGTGGAACTTTAAAAGCATCAGAGCCAAATGTCCTCTATCTGATTTAGTGCGGAGAGAGGATGGCAACTCAGATGTCGCACTCGTCATCTGATCGTGTTTCAGAATTACGAGGTCCGTCTTAAAATAGCCCTGGTGTCATTTACAGTGGGATGTTAATATAACTACACTAACAAACTTCTTATAGCTTTTTTTATACCTTGCAAGGCTTTAAGGTGAAGGTTCTGGATTAGTTGCAGAAGTGATCAAGATCTAAATTGAGTTAAATGGCGCGTCAAAAAAAGGTAGTTATATTCTGTATAAATGTCCTTTTCAGAACATTTACCAATCCTTATGTCACTTATGCCTGTTAAATTAGTAGACAATATAATATATATATTTTATTATTTCAATACCATGCATCTCTGTGAACCGTCGGCACTGAGCTCGACAAATTAATACCATTTCCTAACTCCGATATTGAATTATAGCATATATATGTTCTGCCTTTTGCAGCAAAAGTTACTTTCTTTGACTGAAATATCTTGCAGCTGCTTTGTACCAGCAGATGGTCACTGTAAGTATTAATATGGAAAAAAAAAGATTAAAAGGAAATCGGCTATGCATATTTCAATGTATCATG
>JAOUZG010031332.1:4397106-4422008 GCA_026289955.1 Argiope argentata
AAAGAATCTCAAGAAATTGATTTTATAGGTAAACAGAAATATATTCATTCTTATTTCAGTGAAAAAAATTGATTAGTGGTCAACTCGTATTAGTTAACTATTCAATTTATTTAAAATCAGTTCAATCCTCAAATAAAGATATGGGATTAAGATCAATATCAATATCTCACTTTTTTCATTTTATCAAGGCTTTGAAGTGAAGCTTTTGGGTAAATTATAGAATTGTTCAAGATCTAAATTGAGATGAATGGCGCCTCAAAATGTGAATAAGTTGATTAGTTATCAGTTTTCATTTTCAGAACATTAACCAATCGTTATGTCACTTATGCCTGTTAAATTAGTTGACAATATAGTATGTTTTTTATTCATTTTAAAAACATGTATCTTTGAAAACCGTTGGCACGGACATTGACAAATAAGGATTATTTATATGCCTTAAATACTGACCTCCATATATATATATATACATACTTTTATTGCCATTTGCAGCAAATGTTACTTTTTTTCCTTCTTGCAATTGCTGTTGCTTACAAGCAAATGGCCACTGTAAATATTAATTATGAATCAGCCCCAACTGCGTTATCTTTTGCAGTTTTATCACACACCTTAGTATGTTTCGACATAGATTAGAAATTGGACTTCAAAATAAAAGTGGAATAATTTATTAGTAGTATTAATATTAAGAAATGTTAATAACCTACTTGCATGTTAGAAATAAAGTATTTTATTTATTTCGATTTTATTTATTATTTTATTAGTTATGTTAAGTCCCGTGTCCAAGAAACGATAGGACTAGTTTGGGGCAGACCACAAAGTTTCGAACCGCTATCAATCAGTAAATTATTAATTTCATACATTCACACCACACCATCGGGAAGACATTTGGCTCCCGTGGATTCAATGTGCACCCGGCCTGATTATACACTGATTCTTCGATGGACTGAGACATTGAGTCTAAAACCCTCTGGTTTTGAAGCCGGGATCCTTCCCATTAAATCACCGCTGCCACGCAATTTCAACCGGATAAAAAGACATGAAAAAATCCATATGTAACGAATGATTGCTCGTTACGAATGTTGCTCTTAATGAATGTTGAAATGACAAACTTTGTGATTCACCTACATTTTAATAAACGGAGTACCCACCCTTAATGGCTACCTCCAATCTTAGAAACGACATGCAAATGCATTGTTTATACGCAGCTGACATAAATTGTAAAAGCAACTGATTCATTCAATTGCAATTTAGCCAGGTAAGATTCATATATTGTTAATTTAGATGTATTTCTGGCGCTAATTTATATTTCATAATAAATGAATTGGTGTAATAACTGACAATAGAAACTCGTCATATAGAGGTAGAAATGAGTTGCTTATTAGATTAGTCCATTCTTTCCACACATACACACACAGAAGCGGGTCCGTTCCTACTTAGTGAAGAAAGAAAATTTTTATTCTAGTTACTTTTTATTGAATAATTGCAATTAATATAGATAATTTATCAAAAAAAAATATTGATTTTAGCAACAGCTAAACGCGCATTCTTCAACTTCACTTTAAAAAATACTAAAACCATTGCATTTTACCGATCTACGCCAGTTGGAATAACGCATTAGAAATTCGAATTTTTTTAAATTTAAGATATTCTTTCAAATTTTAATTTAAATATACTTCAAAATTAATCTGAAAAATAGATTAATTAGCAATGTTTTTTAAATGCAATCAGTCGAAGATATGTTACCTAGCCTTATTAGTGTGGGGAAAAGAACCGAAATATTTCCCAATTCTTCATGGGGAAATGAAGGTTGTTGGCTTGAATGTTAATTTTTAATTAATAAAAAATTAATGAATTAATATTTGAAAAAAACTGTATTAACATCAAGTGTCAGCCACTGCAAGTATGAAAAAAAAATTGTACTTGAGTGGATGAATGAAAAGTACTTTATAAATGATTGAAAATTTGAACATGATATAAATATATATCTTATATATGGGGAGTATCAACTAGTCATAGGTATTGAATAAAAGCTAAGGAAAAGTCCATGTATATATATATATATATATATATATATATATATATATATATATATATATATATATATATATATATATATGCAAACAATTAAACAAAGGATTATAAGGCACAATAAGAACAATAAATAAGAATCGAGGTGAACAAAATTTGTTTTTCAGGAAATTTTTTTTTCTTGATTTCCTAGTTTTAATGTTATATTTACCTTTAACCCTTCTTTGCATGATGATGGAAATTTCCATCATAATATTTAGCCAACTAAAAAAGGTACTCAAAACCCTTGTACTGTAAATTTGTTGTTGCTGGCAACTTTTTAAGCGACTATTGCGTACAAAAAAACGCAGTTGTCAAAAAATAGCAAACGTCACTGTCAATTACCAGGCCTACAACTTGTCATTCCGCTGTTTGTTGTGACTGGAAGAAATGAGCGAGATTTTAAATTGTTTTATGGAAATTAATTTATTATTAATAATTATTAATTAATTAAATTATCATACAGAATAAAGAAGATTTAGTAAAGAATATTTTTTTTATTTATTTAGTACTGTGCTAAATATGTGACAACGCATGATGATGTAAATTTCCATCATATTGTTTTTTACATAATACATATTTTTATTTACACCAAGATTTTTTTAAATTATTTTCCTTTCATCTAAAGCATTAATTACATCACCCTGATTTTTTTAAAAGAAAAAATTATGCAAGGAAGGGTTAACATTATACCTGTTATAAATTGTTTTATTTTATTCTTGAATTCTTTACTATTTCTACAATTAATATAAAACTCGTTATATAATGCATATTTATTGTTACAGCTTGTTGTTCGCAATCAATCACAAACTGAATTCTATGCAGCTGTTTCGCCAAGGTGTTCTAGCACCCCCAATTCAAAGAAAAAATTACATCAGAGAAAGACAACGTGGTCTCATAAACTTTTTTTTGAAAACTCAGGTCAGTAGAAATGAACATGTTTTTTGTTTGTTTGTTTTTACGATTACAGGTTGCAAAATTTTTGAAAAAATCTTACTTTCTCGTAGAGAAAAGTTGGTATTTTTGTTTAGATTCTAAAGACCAGTTGTATTTTTGAATTATATATCCTGTTTCTAATTATCTTTGGTGGTAAATATTTTCTTACTAATACCTAGATATGAATAATGATAGTAAAAATAATGTTACCTTATGTAGAGGCAAACACTTATACTAATGAAACTGATGATTTCGTTTTTTTATGTAACAACATTGAGCATATTTAAATTATGTTTGAGAATTTGAATGATGGAAATTCAAAATGTAAAAAAGAAAAAAAGAAGAAAAATGTTAAATCAATAATTTTTAATACCGAAAAGAGCTAATCTTACATCAGATTAATATTGAATTCCTGTATTATTTAGTCTATAAAGCTATCCAAAAATGATGGGTACAAATTAGGGAAAACTGCTCACAAAACCTTAGTGATGATTATTGAAAATATAAATCCGATACAGCGTAAAGAAATAAAAGTATGTTGTTCAGAAGAATACTCACAGTTTGTGTCTGTTGTTGTTACTTATGACACTTTACCAGCCCGCTGACAGACCTGTCAGTGATTTACGACGAATGAGCGTCTCTTGTTTTTCTGAAGTCAACTAGGGTCAAAATTATGGCATATTTACACACAAAAACATAATGCACAAACCTTTTTTAAGGGGCGGACTTCATTCATGCATTTCATTCATTCATCTACAGATCGGGATTCAGATCTGGAAGAAAGAACGATCAACTCTGACCCAGTTCTTTTTAATTTTAACAAAATAAAACAAAGTTCAGTAATATATTCTTTCAACAATAACTATCGATACAACAAATACCAATTACTGTTGTCCAATTTTTTAATTTCAGTCAAATATCGTAATTAAAGTACTCCATTGGTACAGTAAATGGTTATTTAAGTATTTGATTAATCTCTTTAAATATGAAGTTGAATATTTTAAGATGACAAGAGAAAGCTGTCAAATCATTTCCTTTTTACTACTTCAAATTCCCTTGAATTTTCGAGTTTTACAAAATTTAAAAACAGTAATCTTCCTTTTATTAATCATAATTTCGCGTTTTGACCTCTCACAGAAAATAAAGATTACTCAGAAGTATTTTATTGTAAATCCGTCTATGTTTCTCTGATGCCCGATTGCGATCCGAATTCAATTTATTCTTGAATGGAAACCTTACCTCTCTGCGCACCTCTATTTGGCACACATCCTGATGCTTGCGGCGAGAGCCCGGATTGTTTTAAATTCAGAAAACAAACATTAATGAAATTTGCTCATAGAGAATGGCTAAACAACTATTGACAAAATAGTTCTAACATGTAACTGCAGCAAACACAACCTGCTGTTACACATGCAGTTTCCTAAAAGTTATATTTTTATATCTTGATGTGAACAGTTATTAGTCTTCAATACTGTTGAAGAATCACTTACTTTTGTTAGAAATAGTATCAATGAACTCTTACTAACATTGCGAATAAAATAAATATTTTATGATTCTTTTACCTAATTGATTAAGAATCCAAACGAATGAAAAATGTCTCCGTAAAGCAAATAACATCGCTTCTTAATAGTTAAAAACACAACAAAACTAGACATAAAGCCTTGTCTCTCATACACTTTCATTTCCCATTGACGACAGTTACGTTTCGCTCTATGATAAACTTTTAAAGACCCTCATTAGTTCTTTTTAGTGTTAAATATGTTTTCATTAAAAAAACACGTGTACTAGTGACGGTTCTTAAAACAAATCTTTTAAGATTTAATATAATTCATTAGTACAAATTTTGAAAATTCTCAAATGATTCTTGACTTGATAAAAATGAATTGATTCATATGAAGACTTTCGTTAAGCCTCATAAAGATTCTATTTAATGGTGGTGCCATAATCCATGTTGCTATTCAAAGATAAAATGATGTTTCAAACATTTTTCCGTTTTACGTATGTTTACGTATAAGAGAATTTGACTGTATTGTGACACTATAAAACACTATATCGTCAATGTTTTACTCCCATAACCTAATATACCGTAAAAATAATTACTTTGTTTGTTCAAAATTGTGAATAAATGGAGACATCATGTCGCCTTCCTGTTAAATACTAAACGAGGTTATCAAAATTAAAACAGCCACACTCTGTGCTCTCTATAAAATGAACTACTCAGTGTAACGTCTATACCACAATTCTTAAATGTTTTGGCTAGAATATTCGAGACATAAGGCGACGGATTACTCTAGGGGGGGAGACAGTACCAGGAATAACAATAGAAGGTGCTGACAACAAAACATATAATGAAAAGACCCAAAATACACACTTGTTACTCAGTTTATTCGAATATATCCACAATTTAATCACTAGAACGATGTGTGGGTAATTACACAATATAGATATAAAGTCTGCATTCTGTGGACACCATGTTCAACCTTAGAATCGTAATAATACCTGTTTCCAACGCACAACATAAAAGTTATTCCTTACTTTCAAATACAACAAATACCCAAATAGGATTTTCCTTACACAAAGTTGTATAGAAACGTTGCTTTACGGATTTCAAAGATCCTAGTGACTTGCTTTATATATAAATATAATAATTATTGCGAGTGGTAATTTTTTTTTCAGAAATAACAATTAATTTAGTAATACAAAACTTACCAGATTTAATTGAAGCTAAAAATACAAGTTTTGGAAGGATTAATATGATGGTATGCTTAATTTCTATTTCTGGATTATTTCTTTCTAAACCCGCATACCAGTAAATATTTTTTCTCGTTAAGCATCAACAGGTTATTATTTAGTGGAATATTCTTAATTCACGTTTGCCTTCAACGATTACAATAAAGTTTTAAAAATTTCACGTTACAAATTTCTATTTATAATAAGTCTACGTATAATATAATTAGTCAATAATACGATACTATTAAAAAGAACCTTGATAATTTTTAACTTATGTATCATTATCCATCATGAAAATGATGATTAGTTCTCTTTGTGACTCACAATTGATTGTTGGCTGCTTGAAAAGGTAAAATTAACCATAAACTCATCCTTATAAGCAATAATCATTTACTGTATTTATTTGATTTTTCCCATTTTTACGAAGAAACGTGAAATTTATACGTCACGTTCGTTGTTGTAGATGATGTTGATGCAGCAGTGATTGTCATTGATTATGGAAGTTGGCAATTAAATGATTTTTGAAAAAGGAATATAAATTTCTTAGAAACAATAACCATAATAATGGTTTGAATGGGACCAGCTTTGGATTTTTAACGTATCGTAGTGGTTTATGCCAATCTTACCAAATAAAGTCACTGTAATTAAAGATGAAAATAATTTTGATTTTAAATTAAATTCTGAAACTATCCTCTACGAAGTATGTTTTCTGTAATCTTTTTTTGCACAGTTATTTTTTAAAAAGTTCTTTAACAAATCCATTTAACATTTAGCAACAGGTATGATGGAAGTTTATATATATATTCATTAAACTTGATTGTTTTAAATATTAAAAATTCTTGACAATTATTTGACTTGATATATTTAGTATTATTTATAAAGGACCTTTTTTTCTATTTTAGATTTTGTTTGTGGAATTTAAATTTGATCTTATTTTTTGAAATTTAAATTTTGTATTGTAATTTTGATAATTATTATAAGAAAATCAATTAATTAATTACATTTACTTTGAATTATTTATATGTGAATCCAACTGTATTTGAATTTGAATTTAATTAAAAACTATAAATTATTGACTGGGAAAAAGTTCAATATTTACAGCTAGCTATAATTATTTTATATTTAATTAAAAACAATTAATTTAAATATAAAGTTTAAGAATTATAGTACTTACAACTGTTTTGAGATTCCATTTTAAAATTCCCTGCTAATATTTTCCACATTCATTTATGTCACTTCTAAAATTCAAATACTTGAATTAGCTTGTACTTGAATTAGATAATCAAACCATGGAATATGTGGTATTAAATATTCCCGCTAATAAACACTCATTACTTGATCATAAATACTATCTTTAATAGCAACATGGTTCATAGGAATAAGAATAGATTCTTTCGTAACAAGTTTGTCAAAATATTATCAGCTAATTCAATAATAATTTGTAATATAATTTTAGTCATACCTAAATTTTACAATGCTTCGAATTTATCAATAGGCAGGGGTATGAAATGGTATAATCGAAATTCACCTAACTATTTATTTAAGATCACAGTGTTATCGTTGCCGATCAGCACAATTCGTATAATAATAAGTTTAAACTCATAAGATTTTAAAAAAAATTCTTATCGCTCTAATTTTTAATAAAACAAAACAAGAATCAGTTCTATATTCTTCCAAAAAAAATTCCAAAAACTATCCACACAACAAACACCAAGTTTACGAAGGGACACTAATATAAACAAACTAACTCAAACATTTTATAGTTTTTAGTTTATCAAATCAGAAAATTCAATTTTAATTCGTTACAGTCGTTATTGGATTGGCATAAGATACGTTCCCTTTTCGATCCAAGTTGTTTAATTAATTTCTTCTAAAGAAGTGAAAGAACAATTACATTCAGAGACTACAACTGATGATATATAAGTTTTAACATTTGCGGTATTAATTGGTAAATTATAGCTTAATATTTTTATAATCAAGCATTTAATAACAAATACAGGTTAATTACAGGAATCCATTTTCATTTATGTTCATTATAATTTCATTTATTTACAAAAATGTTTTAATGTTTAGTTTTGGTATTAATTTACTAATTTTATATGGGATTATTTCTATTAATATAAAATAAAATTGATTTTACATATAATGATTTGGACATTAAGGATAGATATAGCAATCTTTGTGAAGAGCAATCAGAGTATTATATAGTTTTTTTAAACTGACTTTACCACTATAATTTACAGAAAATTTTGTATATAATTTAGAAAAAAAAAAATCGTTAATCGTTAATTCAGTACAAATCGTAATTGTTTTTACTGATGAACAAGGGCTTAAAAAGCCTTTGTTATACAATTTGTTGTTACAATATATTCGTTGTAATACGTTATCAAGAAACTTATTATGTTTAGAGAAATTCAAGTGTAAACTTAATTGAAAAAGTGCGATTCTTTTTATTACTTCAATTCATACAGATTTGCTCTAAAATTTTTTAAATCGCCATATGGTATCTTCAGTGCTTCCCTAAAATTGTGCTTCAGCAAAGGACCCTCTAGAAAGAACGCATATTAGCCTTTAGGAGCGCACTAAAGACAGGAGCTTGCATTTGATGATATTGGACTCTGACAGGCAAGAAAGGTCCCTCTAGAAAGAACGCAGATTGGTCAGTAGGAGCACAATAATTAACATTCTAGTATTTAAAAAAGTATATTGCCTATCTTCATATATATTTTGATGGAAATAGTCTGATGAACATTAATTAAGTATACATATACAATATTTTAAAATGCACGCCTTTTAAAGCTATTCTCATTTCGCAAATTTAAACTGTTGTTGTTAATAATGGCACTTGTCATGGACAAATCGCCACTAATACCATCAGCATATTTTTAGACTACGATATGCTTCTCTTGGTTATAATAAGTAGCGCCATCTAGGGCCAAGAGTACGACATATCTAAACACCCGTCACAACTTTTTTTATGGGGCGGACTTCATCCAATCATATACATTCTTTCATATCAGATCGTAATATAGATGAGAAGACTATTGATGAAACAAATAACAAGTTTCTTCTCCTCGATTGTCCCAATTGATATTACTCCATTGAAACTGTAATTGAATATTCTATTGGTCACGCAAATATGTACAATTAATAATACAGCTTATCAACAGTATATGACATGAAACATTTGAATAACATGATTTAGAATCAGAAAGAGTTAATTAAAAATATATGCTTCAAGCTCAAAAGATAAAAATTGCACCGTATATTATAAGCCTTGTCTTACTCAAAATAATCGATTTGTAACTCTTAAAGAATTCTTGTTTTGAAAATTTGGCTCGATTTATATTCAAATATAATTATTATTTCTGGTGGTAAAAATATTTTCATAAGAAAAAAAAATTAGAAGAAATAACAATTAATGATACAAAACCTGAAAGATTTAATTCGATTTAAAAATACACATTTTGAAAAGACTAATGTGGACTGTATTATTAATTTCCATTTTCTGGATCTAAATTCGTATGGAAACTAATATTTTTTCCCTTAAGCATGAGAAGTCAACTCAGATCAGTTAAATATTCTTCTAACAATAACTTGGATCAGTTAAATATTCTTCTAACAATAACTATCGAGACAACAAACATCAAGTTACTGCTCTCCGATTTTTCAAGACTGCTAAATACCTCATTTTAAATACTCCATTGGTACTGGAATTATATATTTCAGTATTTGATTTATCACTTTAATTTTGAAATAGAATATCTTAAACAGACAAAACAAAAGTTTCCGATTATTTCGTTTTGCTAATTCAAACTCTCGTAAATCCCGATATCTGTTATTCTGCATTTACACGAAAAATTCGCAATCAGTAATCTTTCATTTATTAATCACAATTTCATGTTTCTCTGATGCCTTCTCGCGATCAGGAATTCCCTTTATTGTTAAATGTCAACAATTCGTCCTTTCCTCTCGGCAAACTTCTATTTTGGCTCAGGAAACACTTCCTGATGCTTGGGGAGAACCACGGATTGTTTTAAAATCAGAGAAGCAACATCATTGATATTTGTTCATAGATAATTGCTAAACACCTAATGACAAAAGAATTCTTACATGAAACTGCAACAAATACTGCCTGCTGTTACCATAGTGCTGGTATGGCTTAGTATACCAACTCTATGGCTGTTACACATATATTTTTTAAAAGCTATAATTTTATATAGAATAGTCATTCAAGAGTGTAAAAATATCACTTCTTTTGTTAGAAATAGTAACAATAAACAGCTATTAACTTTACGTATAATAAAAATACTTCATCAACCCTTTCACAAGTTAACTCCAAAAAGTAAAAAACTGTTTCGAACACATTACGTCACAGAACCTCTCTTCTTATTAATTAAAAAATCAACAAAGCTAAATATGTAGCCTTGTCTTCATAAACGATTAGACATTCATCATATTAGTTACTAAGGTGAGAGTTTAAGGGTAAATTTAAAACCATTCTTATTAATTTATTCTAGTGGTAAAACAGTTTTTATTTTAAAAAACATGTGTAGTTCTTATATTTCTTAAAACAAATCCTATAAGATTTAATACAATTTAGTAGCATAATTTTTGAAAAGTTTCAGACGATTATAACTCTAATTTGCATTTTCTGGACTATTTTAAACTAGATTCGTTTGAAGAAAATATTTCCTTCGTTAATTGTCATAAAGATTTTATTTGGTAATAGCGCCATAGTGTGCTTATCGAAATTGACCAACTAATACCTATGTCATTATTAAGAAAAAATTACTGTACAATTAAGTATGCAGAGCCACTACATATTTCATTAAGGCAAAAAAATTTTGACATTCACACAGTTGCTTTCTGGGCCGACTTAGCGAAGTTGGTGCCCGGGGAAAAAACTTTTTGGGGCCCCCCTCTGCTTTTACCTCTTTAGTAATGAAGAGCATTCATTAAAGATGGAAACTTAAATTCGATTTGTTATTTCTGCCCCCATTTATGTGGAGGCCCGGGCCAGCTGCCCGTTATGCCTCTGCCTTAGTCAGGCCATGGTTGCATTAAGAGTAGCATTCTACTTTCAGATATGTTTTGATACCTCATAGTCCTTAGCGTAAATTTCAAGTCGATAAAACTGTCGACATGTAGTTGTAAAAAAGAAGCTAAAGTCTCATTTCGACTTAACTCTCAAAGGCAGTGGTAACATTAACTTTAGTTACATAAAAGAACTTCACAAGCAAAGCTATTGTTGATAAGAAAGACATTATCTTAGTCGGATCAATTTTTGTGTTTACAACATAATGCGCAAACCAATGGCTAATTTTTGTTTTTATAGTGCGAAATTGTAATTGAAACTACACTTTCAGTTTCTCTACTTTTTATTCCTTTTTTTACTTTGTTTTCATGCAAAAAATAGAAATTAAAAAGGAAACATTCTATAAATAAAGTTTGCTTTCGTATATGTGTGATTATTGGCACCTTTTCATAATGTGTCATGTTGTACAGCGCCATCCATCGGTGTCTAATGAGCTAATTTTTATTTCACGAAATTCGTTTTCCAAGTTTCGAACATTAATTTTCAAGCATTTGGGAATCTTTACACTAAGCAGTTCCCTCTATTGACATCTCAGAATAAATTAATTTTAATTGGACGATTGATGGAGTTCCCGCTTCTTTTCAGAGGCTATCTCCTTCATGGCGATGTTATGCCTTATTGTGGAACCGCCTTGTTTTGTGGTCTTCCTCTTTCAGAAATCGCTTTTGGTCTGGAACGGTGGTAAGGCCTTGGGATAGCAAACGAGATTTAGTTTTGATCTCCTAAACAAATGTATTGAAATTAGTTACTATGGTTTTGGTTTCAATGAGACCTACGCAATATTTTAGTTTTATTATCAAAACGTTGCTCAATCCTACTAACTGAAAACTTGCTCATAAATAACCCAAGGCATTTTATTCGAATTTATCATCAACGAAATATTTTCCCAAAATGAATTTTCTCATGAATAATTTGATAAGAAATCTTTTTCAAATCCAGGAAAATTGTAGAAATATTATTTATAAATGGTCTATTCGAGTAGTGAAATAGGTAAAAACACACAAACATACACAAGTTTTTGCCGTGAATGGAAAATATATTGTTTTGGAAGATAATAATTGTGTTTAGTTAAATTCAAATAAAAAGTATTATTTTTCTTTATTATTGTCCTTGCCATGGATTAGCTAGCTGAGGTATTCAAGGATTTAAGCCTAAATAGGGTCTTTTGTTTTGTAATAGCGCCAACTAGGGCCAGGTGAACGAATTTTGATGCTCACTCATCGCATTCACTTGCACAACCCTTTTTAATAGTCACATTCACACACATTACAGATAGAACAACCACACCCGAACCGGGACTCGAGCTCTGTGCACCCAGATCATGTCGAAATAGAGCAGCCTATAATCATTATGGAATTACAGAAAGTGATCTATTCAACTCTTTTTATGGATCGTCAGAAAAAAGATTTATTCCAACATGACTTAGAGCATTAATGTGATATAATTTTAAAAAGATTCTTATTTAATTATTTCTTTACAATTTTATCAAAAAGCTCATTTAATATACCAGAAGATAAATAACATAATCTTTGAGAATGATAAAACTTACTATTTTTATTACATATTTTAAAAGCAAAAAAGAGCTGTGAAAATGAAGAATATATATATTTCATTTCAATATAAAATTTATATGAAAAAAATTGTAATTTAATTTTAATCATATCTAATTGATCACTTTAATTTTGAATTAGAATATTCTAAGCAGACAAGACTAAATCTCCAATATATTTCATTTTTGCTACTTCCAACTCCCACGAATTCCGAGGTCTGTTAGTTTATATTAAATACAATAATTCTCCAGTTTATTATTCAAGATTTCCTGTTTTGACCTATCACAGTTAATAAAAATTGCTCTGAAGTTTTTTTTTTGTTGTGAACCAGTATATTTTTCGAACCGGAACCAAATTTTCCCTTTGTTGTTAAATGTAAACGTATCTTCTTTTCATTCCTCTTCACAATCACATTTTGTTCTATATAAACACATTTTAACGCATGTGGGGAACATGTGTGTGTGTGTTGGGAGTAATGAAATTTGCCTTGGACAGGCCCCCGCTGATCCGATCAGTAGATTTCATTTAAGCCTAAGTAATGCATTTCTTAGTTTTACAAGCAGCGCCATCTAGGGACAAGGGTACAACTTAGCTACTCACACGTCATAACCCTTTTTTTAGTGAGAACATCATCCATTTATCTCAGAATGTAATTTAGACCTGAAACAGAGGACAATCACCTTTGGTCCAGACAACCCAGTGGTATTACTCTCGTCATGGAAGACATTACGACCACGAACAGATTTAACGAGTACCAGTCGCTACACACTCGGAGAATCTTTTGGCTTGTGAGCTCCGAACCCGTAACCTAAGGTGTACGAGTCCAACGCTCTTCCAACCAGGCCATCCCGGCCCCATGAGAATGAAAATGAATAAAATCTGCTTATAAAGAATTGCTAAACACCTAATCTTTCTTACATAAATCTGTAAAAACAATGCTGCTTTACGTGCAAATTTTTGAGACACTATTTATATTTTGACATAGAATGATAATTAGTTTGACGGGGTACCTAGTCCCGGTAGAAGCTTAACCCCAGTAATGGCTTGATACCCGGGTAAGGATTTCTGTATGCATTCGTGGTTCTAATTTATATTTTGATATAGAATGTTGGTAGAGTTGACGGAGCGTCTAGCCCTGGCAGTGGCTTATCCCCCGGTAATGACAAACTGCATAGGATATGGCTGCCCGTGTACTGCGTGGCGACTGTCATACATCAGAGCTAGAGATTTTGATTTAGAATAGGTATTATACATCAAGATAAATGAAAATCAAAAACTAAACTCAGTGGTTAGATAGCCCTTGTGCTCCAATGTTTTGATTACAAATATTATCTTTCTGAACCGAAAGGCCTAGGGCGGAAGGCATATTTCCCTTTTTTGGAACAGCACAACAAGAAGACCCAGTAAATGAAAATTGCTCAGGAGTGTTTTATTGTGATTTAGTTTATGCACATCTGATGCCCGACTGGATTATTAACAGCCTGAATTTTCCATTATTAACTTTTTTATTAAACGTAAATATTCCTCTCTTCGCAACTCTATTTTGGAGCGGTGAAAACTTGATGCTGCTTGCAGAGAACCACTGATTGTTTTAAATTCAGGGAGTGGACATTATTGAAATTTGCTCATAAAGAATTGCTAAACACATAATGACAAGATAACTCTTACATGAAACAGCAACAAATACTGCCTGCTGTTACACATGCAGTTTTTTTAAAGCATATTTTTATATATAATTGTCATTTGTCTTCAAGACTGTTAGAGAGTCACTTATTTTTGTTCGAAGTAGTAACAATTAATTATTTACATTACGGATTACTAAAATACTGTATCAAAGAAATATCTCGTTCACATTACGTAATAACAAAGCTAAATGCATAGCAAAATTGTCAAAAATTTTTTTAAAAACAAAAGTACAGATAATATAATACATTGAATCCGGCCTGAAGACTTTTTCAAGGGTCACCCTCAGGCAGGGACTCAAAAAGGGATTTTTTCTGTGAGAAATCTGACAATAAGTCAAAAATTGATTTCCCGTGACCCAAAAATCCCAAGAAAAAAAGAATATCTAAATAAAAATCAACCAGAAAAAATCACGCAAAACGAAACCAAAACTAACAAAACAAATAAAAAAAGTTAAAATATAAAGAAATCCAGGAAAAATGAGGTTTTGGAGAAAACAATAACATAGAAAAACAAAAACATTAAAACACAAAATGTTAAAATCAAACGTAACACAAAACAACATAGACTCAAAACAAAACTAAATATACCCGTATTAAATGCACACAAAACAAGCAAAAAAAGCAAAAAAATCACAAAAAGGTTTATGGAATCTAATTAGAATAAAAGAGAAAAAAACTCAAACCAATCAAATACCAGTCAACGAGAAAATCCGAATATATATTGTACTTCAAAAGGTCTAAAGCTTGTCGAAATCCATCAGTAGCATTTTACCTCGTCGAACGAAAGAAAAATCCGCCGCGTTTAAAATCGAATGTAATTCAGAAAATAGTCTAAAAAGTACAAACAGCGCCATCTATTCACCAACGTTCCAAGAAAATAAACTAGAAGTTTTTGTTTTCGTTTTGAAAATGAGTTAAACTCTCTCTTATTAAGGGTTGTAAGTTGCAATAATTTTTGGGAAAATCGTTAGTGGCTAAGCTTTTAGTGAGATTATTAGTTGCTAACAAAAAAGAAATTTTGTTATTACAAATTTTTTTAATCCTGAAAAATTGTGAAAATATTACATTTTTTAGCCTGTCTTTTTAATGGCATATTTTTTTTCTGTAAAAGTGGCACAGTATAGCTAATTGTACATTTATAGAAGATCTTATTAGTTATTTATAGTGGTAATCAAGTTTTAATTAAAGAAAAGACGAGCTCACTTAACAGTTCTTAAAACAAATTGCATTAGATTAGATTTAATTTAGTAGTACACATTTTGAAAAAAACGTTTCGGATGTTTATATCTTTAACTTGTATTTTTTGGATTCTTTGTATCTTGATTCATATGAAGATACATATTTCTCTCTCTAAGTATCATAAGGATTCGAATGGGGAGTGGCGCTGTAATTCCGATTTGTATTGTGAGGGCGTTGATGCTTCGAGTGACTGCTTTGTTTGCTGGTAGACGGCCCCACAACAGAATATAAAATTACGTTTTCAAGGTCATCAGTGTACTGATTGAAGGTCGCGGTACTAACTTGCGACGCTAGGGCTGGTAGCCACGTTACACAACCACAATACCAAAAAGTCGACTTCGGTATCGTAGATGTTATCAAACTTACAAGTCTAGCGCTGCTCATCGAAGTATAAGACTATAAGGGGATCTGTAGAACGTTAAAAGCTTCAGAACCAAATGTCCTCCATCTGGTTTAGTGCGGAGGGAGGGTGGCAACTTAGATGTCGTACTCGTCATCTGATCGGGATTCAAAATTACGAGGTCCGATTTAAAATAGCCCTGGTGTCATTTACAGCGGGATGTTAATATAACTAGACTAACTTAAACTTCTTATAGCTTCTTTTATACATTGCAAGGCTCTAAGATGAAAGTTTTGGATTAGTTGCAGAAGTGATCAAGATCTAAATTGAGTTAAATGGCGCGTCAAAAAAGGTAGTTATATTCTGTATAAATGTCCTTTTCAGAACATTTACTAATCCTTATGTCACTTATGCCTGTTAAATTAGTAGACAATATAATATATATTATTTTTTATTTCAATACCATGCATCTTTGTTAACCGTTGGCACTGAGCTCGACAAAAAAGTATCATTTCCTAACTGAATTATAGCATATATATGAACTGCTCATCATTGAAATGATGCGCTTTATTTTTTATTAAATGAAAATCATTAGTACAGAATTTCATCGTTAAATGATATTATAATACGAATAAAAGCATTTTTTTTATAATCTTTAAATAAATTTTTTTTTAAAATTCTCAATATATCATCTTTTTTTAAACAATATGCTCTAACCACTAAACCATATTTTTTATTGATGACCTGAGTGAGTCGGCAGGTATAACAAGAACATGGCCCCGAATGTTTTCCTTCAGATCTGGTAGAGATGATGGCCTATGATGCTGAATATTGTCCTTCAAATAATCCCTAGTTTCAGTGTTATTAAATTTATCCATTTTGCAAATGACTGGAACACTGTTTCTAATTAATGCAATCATCAAGATAATTTAATGACCACTAGATCCATAAACATCCATTAACAAGTATATATAAATTAAATTAAGAAGCGAATTTTCGTCTTTAATAACTGATTCTGTTTTTCATTTTTCTTTTTTATTCATATCCATTCTGTAATAAATTAAATAACAATTTTTCTCAATAGCATAAAAAAAATTGTCTTTACCTGACGGTAGCATAACCGACAATTACCACCCTCAAGAACCAATCAGAATGAGTCCTGACGCTCACCACTTCACCCACCCTGCAACCTGTCTAAATCTATATAACCAGCTTCTCCTGTCCCAGCATTCAGAGACGTCACTCACAGAGGACCACGCTTATAGGGAAAGACATGCCGCTCATAATTTCATCAAGCTCGGTGATAAGTCCCTGCTGGGGCTAGGCACTCCATGGAAACATCATTTGGATTGCGTCTTTTATTATTAGAGTTTTAATGATAGGCAATGCGTGAAAAAAATGCGTTGCTCGGATGGAAAGAAGAGTTATAATTTTAAGTAGTAAGCAGAGTTAATTTGTGATGGGTAAATTGTCGAATTTCAATAAAAGGCAAAGTTCGGAAAACAATGCATTGCTGGGATGAAAAGGAAGCTCAAATTTTCTTAAATAAATTTCCCTTTTTACCATTTTTTTCATTATGAAATGAAAGAAAAATATCAAAGTTTGTTTTGCTATTGTTACTCTATTATTTTCTCAAGTTTAGTCTAAAATGTTACTTTTGCCATATTATCAGAGATTGAGTTTTCTTTAATGACCTTCTGATGAGCTCATGGGCTAATTATTTCAGATTGTTGAAGAGGATGCTTGAAAATGTTTTAAGCTTTATCACTAAGGAATGTTTACGAGGTCAAATCAATACAACACTTTCACAGGAATATTTTTTGTTTCTTTATTTTACCCACTAACCACATGTTGAATTGACGCAACGGTCTAAATAAATGCGTATAAAAATTAAATGGCCGAAATTTTTTTATATAAATAGCAATTTATAAGTTAGGCTAAAAACTAGGAGTAATTATGTGAAACAACATAGTAAATAATTTTATTTTTAAAATAGTAAACACATAGTAAATAATTTTATTTTTAAAAATGAGAGTCAAATTTGAAGTATTTTTCAACCAAAACTGTTGACCTTGGATTTTTGAAGAGAAAATAATGGGAAAGAGACATGAGTGTTAGAGGGCATCTAATTTTAGCCAAGGTCAATGTCTACAACAACATTTCATTCATTAGCTTTATTCTTTTACCTGGAGGGGGGCGGAAAACACGTGTTGCTCTGACGCACCGTCAGCGGGAAAAGAGTACTTCAGCTCACTAGGATATATCAATTAGCCATTTCGCTTTTTGATCGACGGACTGTGTGTTTCTCATTCTACGCGTCTATAAACGCCAAAAAATATTTTAGGTTATATGAAGCTCTGAATAAATTTTATGATTTTGATTCAGAAGATGATGACATCGATATTGTAGTTCTTTCACCAGAAACTACAGACGATAGCAATGAAGAAGAAGGAAATGATAATATTTGCATTTCTGAGGATAACGTTTTACCAAATGATAAAGCAGGACAATATAATAAAAAAGGAATTTTAATCTCTTGAAAACCGGTAGTATACAATATAAGAACAGTTGAAATGGGTATAAAAGGAACCAGAAATATTACCTCAATAGAAAATTCAGGATAAAAATAGGAAAAGAGTAAAAATGAAAATAGAAGGTAAAACTTTCCTAGAGATTTTTGGATCTACTTTTTGGTATTGATGTATGATCACTTTTCGTAAATCAGACCAATTTAGGGAAAGGTTACCAAGATTTTCAGTATTTGATCGATACTTGCCCAAATTGCCTTGTCTAGACTAAGAAGAGGCCATATTAAAAGTTTGTCCTTCAGTGGAAAAAGGTAAACTTATGCACATTGCCACTGTTTGGCTATCGCTTCCCCTTCTCACATCAGCAATTGTATTGGTGCCTCCGTGTGGCAACTAATGAACGATAACTGGAGTGTTTTTCTCTTTTAGTGCGACATGATCTCATGGACTTGGTTTAGAATGGCTAAGCCATAGATGTTAGTAACAGCAACACAAGTAAATTAAGAATAAAAACTAATAAAAAAAATCTTTTCCAATCACCTTACAGCAAATAAACTCGCTTTTTAATAAGTAAAAACACAACAAAGCTAAATAAACAGCTTTGAAATTTGTAACAATTGTTTTCCATCGTTCTCTGTTTATCATTCAATGATAAATTTATGTAGACCCTTATTAATTATTTTCAGTGGTAAATACGTTTTTATAAAAAAACGACAATTAGTATAGTAGTAACAATTCTTAAAACATATCTTGTAATATTTGATTTAATTTTGTAGGTCAAATTTTGAAAATTTTTCAGATGATTATATAAATATGTATTTTCTGATTCGTTCTAGCTAGATTCACATGATAGATAAATATTTCTTTCTTTAAGCATCATAACTATTCTATTTGGTGGTGACATTTTAATTCTGTTTTGCATTCAATGATTATTTGAAGTTTCCCATATATCATACTATTTTCCTTTAAAATAAGTCTATATATAAGACAATTTAACAGTATTGTGAAACTGTGATTATAAAAAACAATATCGATAATATTTTACTCCCATAACCTATTATACCGTTACAGTTTCCGTTAAAAATTTATAAATAAATGGTTGCATTACGTCAACTTTCCGATAAAATAATATACGAGGGGTTCAAAATTAAAACACCCCTACTATGAGATATTTATATAGTGAACTATTCAGCTTAAAGGCTATACCTAATTTCTTAAATAATATTGAACAGAGTATTCAAGACATAGGACACATTACTCAAAAAAAAAACCTTCGATATTTCCAGAAACACCAATAAAAATCTCTGTACAACAACAACAAAAATATGAATAAAAGGCCCTGAATACACAGATAACAAACTTTATTCGACAGTATCCACAATTTAATCACAAAAACCTTATAGATAAAAGAGAAATCTTCTCAATATGGTCCCCTTCTTCCAGATATAAAGTATGCATTCTGTTCATAGCTTGTTCAAACGAGGATAGTAAATTGTAGACTGAGAATGCTTCTCACACGCAGAATGATACGGTCTTTCAAATACATCAAGTTTGCCCGAGTCTTTGATTCGCAAGAATTTTTAAGTATCCCCAAAACCAAAAATATCAGGGATTAAAATGCATAGAACGAGATGGTTAGGTTGCCGAAAACACCCAACTAATTAATCTATAATTAGTAAAATGTTGCGGAAATAACTATTGTTCCAGAATCTAATAAGTAGAGGCATTACATCTTTCATGGTAATTGAATTAAGACATTGGCGCTCTTGTTTGATAGGGTACAATTAAATGTTCAGGTATGAATTGATACCTTAGTCCTTCGCATAAATTTAAAGTCGTCGAAACTCTAGAAATGATATTACCTTTCTATTCAAAAAAGAACTTTACAAGTTCAGATAATGCTGATAAGAATAACAATATCTTAGTTTTATCCATTTTATACTTAGAACATAAGCATCAAACCATGGGCTTGTGCACATTTGTGTTCTTATAATGAGAAATTTTAATTACAACTATACTTCCAGTTTCACCAATTTCTCTTGCCAGCAATGGAAATTAAACAGGAAAATTTCCATACCGCAAATTTGATTTTGGGTATGTGTGATTATTTGTACCTTTTCAAAATGTTTCATGTCGCACAGCGCCATCTATTGGAGTTTATATTGCTAATTTTTATTTAACGAAAGTCGTTTCCTAAATTCTGAATAGTATTTTGGAACCTAAGCAAAATTCAGATGTTACTGAATTTAAACTCAGTAAATTAAAAAAAAATTACAACGTCTTTAATTTTAATAAAACAAAACAAGGAACAATTAAATCTTACATCAACTATAGATATAATAAATACCAATAACTGCTCTCCGATTTTTCATCTCTACTTCATGTCACAATTAAAATACTCAATTGGTACTGTAGTTGGATATTTTAGTACTTGATTAATCACTGTAATTATGAAATAGAATATTTTAAAATTAAAAGACAAAGTTGTGAAACCATTTCAATTTAACTACTTCAAAATCCCTTAAATTTCGAATTTTACGAAATTTTAAGAACGGTAATCTTCCATTTATGAATCATGTTTTCAAATATCACAATAAATGAAAATTGCTCAGAAGTATTTTATTGTGATTCAGTTTATTCACATCTTATGCCCGCCAGAACTATTAAACGCCTTGATCTTGTCCTAATTAACTTTTTTTATTAAATGCAAATATTCCTGTCTTCTCAACTCTACTTTGCGGCGGTGAAAACTTTCTGAGGCGTGCGGAGAACCACCGATTGTTTTAAATTCAGAGAATGGACATTATTGAAATTTACTCATAAAGAATTGCTAAACACATAATGACAAAATAACTCTTACGTGAAACAGCAACAAATACCGCCTGCTGTTACACATGCAGTTTTTTTAAGCATATTTTTATATATTTATATAGAATTGTTATTTTTCTTCAAGACTGTTAGAGAGTCACTTATTTTTGTTCGAAGTAGTAGCAAGTAATTATTTACATTACGAATTACTAAAATACTGTATCAAAGTAATATCTCGTTCACATTACGTAAAACCAAAGCTAAATGCATAGCCTTGCTTTTTTAAATTGCTTATTTCTTTTCTGTAAAAGTGGCGGTGTACTGTTTATTGTACATTTATACAAGCTCTTATTAGTTACTTATAGTGGTAAATGAGTTTTAATTAAAGAAAAGACGAGCTCACTTAATAGTTCTTAAAAAAAATCGTATTAGATTTGATTTAATTTAGTAGTACACATTTTGAAAAAAACGTTTCAGATGATTATACCTTTATCTTGCATTTTTTTGGATTCTTTCTATCTAGATTCATATGAGGTTACATATTTATCTCTCTAAGTATCACAAGGATTCGAATGGGGAGTGGTGCTGTAATTCTGATTTGCTTTGTGAGGGCATTGATGCTTCGAGTGAGTGAACGGCTTTGTTTGCTGGTAGATGGCACTACGACAGATCATAAAGTTACGTCGTCAAGGTCATCAGTGTACCTACTGAAGGTCACGGTACTAACCTGCGACGCTAGGGCCGGTAGCCACGTAATAAAACCACAATACCAAAAAAGTTGACTTCGGTATCGTAGATGTTATCTGACTCGTAAGGCTAACGCCGCACACCGAAGAGTACCATCCCCTAAGGGATGTGTTGCTCGTTAAAACCGTCAGAGCCAAAGGTCCTCCAGCTAGTTTAGTGTGGGGAGAGAGTGGCAGCTGAGATGCCGTACACGTTATCTGACCGTGACTCAAAATTACGAGGTCCGACTTAAAATAGCTCTGGTGTCATGTTAATATAACTAAACTAACTTAAACATTTTATACTTTTTAGATTATCAAATCAGAAAATTCAAATTTATTTCGTTACAGTAGTTATTGCATCGGCATAAGATACATTCCCTTTTCGGTCAAAGTTGTTTAATTAATGTTTTCTAATGAAGGGAAAGAGCAATTAAATTCAGAGACTACCTGATTATAAATAAATTTTTACATTATAAGTATTAATTTGTTGAATTATTGCTTCATATTTTTATATTTAAGCATTTAATGACAAATACAGGTTTTTGACGTAATGCATTTCCCTATCTATTCATGAAAACATCATTATTTAAAATATACTTTGATACTTAGTTTCTACATTATTTTATTATTTTCAAAATAAATTATTTTAATTTATATAAAAAATTCATTTTACATCGAATGATAGTTGAATTAAGGATAGATACAGTAATATTTCTAATTAAGAGCACTCAGAGCATTATTTATTTTTAAAAACAGACTTTACCACTAGGGATTACAGAAAATTTTGTATATAATTTTAAATAAATGTTACGTTAGCCCGTTATTTCAGTCTGAATTGAAATAATTTTTTTCTTAAAAACGAGGTCTTATAAAGACCTTGTTATGCCATTTTATGTAAGAATTTATTCATTGTACTATGTTGGCTACACATATATCATGCGTGCGTAAACTTCATAAAAAAGGTGCGATATTTATTTTATCATTTCAGTTTATACAGATATGCCCAAGAAAAAAATTGTATGCGCTAGATGGTATCTAAAGCGCTAACCTAAAATTGTTCTTCAGCAAAGGACCCCCTAGAAAGAACGAAGATTGGTGAGTAGGAGTGTATCAATACATATTCAAGTATTTAAAAATATATAATGTACCTTGATATATATTTTCATAGAAATGGTTATGATAAACGTTACTTAATATTTCAGTTTACTTAAACCTTTTTAAAATGCGTGCCTTTTAAAGTTATTCCTAATTCGTTAATTTAAACTATTGTTGTTATTAATGGCACTTGGCATGGACAATCCCCCGCTGATGACATCGGGAGATTTTATGCCAAAGACACGCGCTCTTTGTTTTAATAAGTAGCGTCATATAGGGAAAAGAGTATGGTAATCTACAAATACGTCACAACCCTTTTTATTGGGAGGACTACATTCATGCATATTCATTCATTCATCTCTGATAGTAATTTAGATCTGGAACAGAGGACGATCATCTCTGAACCAGTACCCAAAATAGTATCACTCTTGACTTGGAGGAAGTTGTGACCATGGCAGGTTTAACGAGCATCAGCAGCCCCAAACACGGGGAATCTTTTGGCCTGTGAGTTTCGGAATTACAACCTAAGAAGAGTCAATTGCTCGACCAGCCAGGCTATGCCGGCCAAATTTAAGCTTTCAATGGTCACAACAATTAAATACATATTAAAATTTAAATACCAATAGAAATAATTAAAAATAATTGACATAAATTTATTGAAAGGAAAAGGTAATTAAGGGCCCTTCAAATATGGTTATCGATTCTATTAATAAATAACAGAATATCTTAAGATGTTTTGTTGACTTTTTAAATTCATATGAGCATTCTTATTTTTATTGATAATGCCTTTTCCAAACGTAAGTTACATTTTTTTGCAAGTTGGTTCTGCAAGGAACTGATATTGTATTTATGTGATATAAGCTGAGCATTGAAAACGGTAGGTCATTATAACTTCTCACTAGTTTTGGCAGTTATACGTTATTCCGTCCCTGGAATTAAAGTATAACCCTTTTCTGCATATCAAGATATACTGAAAAGCTAAAAATAAATTATATTTAAAATAATAGTAGCTGTTTATAAGTAAATTAAGTAGTGAATCAACTATGATATCCTGCTTTTAATAAAAATATAAAAAATATCCGAGAAGCATCAACTAGAAACAAAACGTGTGTTCATTCTAAGCAGGGAAATTATAGAACGAGCTAAGCACCTAATGTACAAAGGGTGTTCAAAAGAAAAGGCACAGAAAGACACTGTGAGTATAAAGGGAGACTTTATCCAAAGGATATACCATTTGTTTGAGCACAACGATATGCATTGATTAATGAGCCGGAGCATTCCTTGTAGCCAGCATTCCTGTCGCCATGACGAGAGCCCAGTCCTTCATAGCATCATGTAGTTCAGTTGACTTTTGAATGCCTTGAACACAGAAGATCTATTAGATCCGTTGTGTACTGTGAGATACTCTGAAGTCTACTCATTCCATGGAGAACAAAACATCGAAGATATTCACGAAGGATGAGGTTCTGCTCCATGAAAATACGCGTCTACATGTCACCAGGGTCATAATGGCCTTGTTCAAGTAAAAGCCGCTGGACCCTTCACTCTATAGCCCGAACATATCACCATGCAATTTTTATGTATTTGGTTAGCTAAAAATTCATTTCAAAGGAAGCGATTCAACTGGGACGGGGAACTCAAGGACGTTGTGAAGGACTGGACTCATCACGGCCACAGGAATTCTGGGAAGAAGGAATCCTTCGACTCATCAGTCAATGGGATGGTTGGGCTCAGACCTATGGTGTATACTCTGCATAAAGTCTTTAGTTTTACACGCAGTTGCGTTTCGTAACTCTCCATTTCATCACTTACTGTATATAAGTTTCTGTTCATATCTCTTCATGTTCTTGAAAAATATCGTCGTTTAATATTGTAATTATCATGAAATTTCTTCAGAATATGTAATCATGAGTCATGAATTCATAAAACTATTAGATTTCTAATAAACATAAAGTTTTCAAAGTCGAAATATTAAATAATATTCATATTCTATTTGCAATAAAATTAGTCTAAACTTGCAACTTGTTGCTCATTTCAGCGCTTTGCAAATTATCAAATTTCAGGAATCACAGAATATCCAAGAAGTAGTGTGGAATTGTTG
>JAOUZG010031332.1:4436467-4447909 GCA_026289955.1 Argiope argentata
TTTTAATCGTAAAACAGAAACAGAAATTCTAATAATGCTAATTTACCAACAAATAACTCTCATTCGGATGTTTAACGAATGAATAATTTATCTTCTTAGGAATCTAACGATAAATAATCAGGAAAATATAATTAAAATTATGTAAACATCTTACACTTTTCTAAATGTGCAATTTAAATTCCACCTATTCCACTAGTATCTTATTCTTAATTGTTATTACAATTGGTTACGAAAATTTAAGTACCAGTAGAAATATCTTTTAAAATTATGAATACCTTTAAACATTCGATTATAAAATTAAGGTGTATAATAATAGGAAATTTCAGTTCATACAATGCGAAATTTAAAGGAAAAAATATTGTTTTGTTTAATAATATGATGAGTAGAGTTTTTTTTGCGTTTGAAGCAGTTGTATTTATTTTTTATGCAGATGCTTTATCGCTGATAGGATTGATATACCTTTATTCTTATGATTTTTTCTAAAAATATTATGTAGATATTAATAGTCATTTTTAATAAGTCTATTAATAATAACACATTCTTTCCGAAGAATAATTTCAAATCTGTATTGAAGCATATATGTAGAAAAATAATGCAAAATTAGCGTCAGACAATGTTTATTTTTTTTTTCCAAATACATGTTTCAGCAACTATCTAAATGCTTGAATTACTAACTTTAGCAGACAGCAAAGAAATATATCAAAAATATTTAAAGTATATATATCTATTTTTAACAAATAAGAAACATGAATTTCCTCATGCGGTCTGAAAAACCAAGTCAAAATGACTCTATTCTTTTCTTTTGTAAAAATCCCTTTAATTTATTTTGGAAACACAATACATTCTGTAAACAATGTGGCTACCAAAAATATTAAAGTATATTAATTAAAAAATGTTGAATATTATAATAATCAGTGTTGAAAGGATGCTAAACATTCTTCATCAACCCGAAAACAAATAATCTCCGAATCAAAACAGAAAAATAAAATGTTTCAAAAACATTAACAACATAAAATCTCGCTTTTATATTAGATAAAAGCACAACAAAGCCTAATGTATAGCTTTATATTTTATAAATGCGAGTTTACCCCCACAGTTATTAACACGATTTAATATAATGGTTGGGTTGGCAGGGCACTTAGCGCCAGCAGGGGGTTACTAATTCTCGTGTGACCCAAAAGTTCTTGTTATTGTGATATGTAAACTTCTCGTGTCATTCCTCTTTTCATTTACATTTTGTTCTTTAAAAAGGCATTCTAAATTTAGTGGTTTGTTTTATATTTAAATTTTATAGATATTGCTAGGGGTAAAAAAAATTTCTTAAGAAAAAATGTTGCAGTAAGCAAAAATAATTCAGTAATACCAAACCTACCAGGTTTAACTCAATCTAAAAAAAAATTTGAAATGATAAATATAAATGTATATTAAACTTTCCAATTCCAAATTTAAAATAAGTTTTTTTAATGCAACTTAATAAGACATATGTTATTGATCAATTGAATGACACGATTTAGAATCAAAACTGATATTTCATAAGATCTGTTTCCAACTCTTTACATAAAAGGTGCACCTTATTTTGAAATAATACAACAAATCCTTAAATAAGAATTGCCCTATACAAATATACAAGAAACGCTGCTTTACAGCTTAAAATATTTTTAGTGCATGTTTTAGATACAAATTTAATAGTTATTGCTAGTGGTAGAAAAATCATCAAAAAAAAAAGTTTCGGTAAGAACAATTAATTTAGTAATACAAAATTTACCAGATTTAATTTAATCTAAAAATACAAGTTTTTAAAAAAATAATATGATTGTATTATTAATTTACATTTCTGGAATTTTTCTGCATAAATTTGCATGACAATGAATATTTCTTTTCGTTAAGCATCAAAAGGTTATTATTTAGTGGACTCTTCTTAATTTAGTTTTACATTCAACGATTACAAAGAAGTTTTAAATATTTCATATTATATTTTCCATTTATAATAAGCCTAAATATAATATAATTTGTGAATGATATGATACTATTAAAAAGAACATGTTAATTTTTAAATCCTGTATCACTATCCAGCATAAAAAATTATTTGTTCTCTTTGTGATTAATAAATAATTGTTGGCTGTTTGACAAGGTAAAATTAATCATAAACTCATTCTGATTTGCTGTAAATTTTTACTCGATTTCTATAATTTTCACATTTTTATGGTAAAACGTGAAATTCAAACGTTACGTTCGTTGTTATAGATTATGCTGATGCAGCATTGATTGTTCTTTATTATGGAACGTGGTTATAAAAGAATTTTCAAGAAAGGAATATAAATTTCTTAGAAACAAAAACTATAGTAATGGTTTGAATGAGATCTGCTTTGGATTTGTAACGTATCGTTGTGGTTTATGCCAATCATTCTGAATGAAGTCACTGTAATTAATGATGAATATCATTTGATTTTAAATTAATAATCTCAAATTATCCTCTACGAAATATGTTTTCTGTAATCTTTTTTTGCACAATTTTTTTTTAAAGTTCATGTACAAATCCATTTAACATTTTGAAACATGTATGATGGAAGTTTAGGTATCTATTCAATAAACTTGATTGTTTTAAATGATAAAAAACTTAGACAATTATTTGACTTGATATATTTAGTATTATACATAAAATGACCTTTTTTTCTATTTTAAATTTTGTTTGAAGAATTAAAATTGGATCTTATTTTTTTGAAATTCATATTTTGTATTGTAATTTTGATATTTATTATAAGAAAATCAATTAATTAATTACATTTACTTTGAATTATTTACATGTGAATTCAACTGTATTTGAATCTGAATTCAATGAAAAACTATAAATTATTGACTAGGAAAAGTTGAATATTTACAGCTAGCTTTAATTATTTTATATTTAATTAAAAACAATTATTTTAAATATAAAATTTAAGAATAATATTACTTAAAATCGTTTTGAGATTCGATTTTAAAATTTCCTGTTGATATATTCCACATTCATTTATGTCACTTCTAATATTCAAATACTTGAATTATCTCGTGTAATCAAATCATGAAATATATGGTATTAAATATTCTCGCTAATAAACACTCATTACTTGATCATAAATACTATCTTTCATAGCAACATGGTTTAGAGTAGCGAAAATGTATTAGCTCGTAACAATTTTATCAAAATATTATCAGCTAATTCAATACTAATTTGCATTATAATTTTAATCATACCAAAATTTTACAATGCTTTAAAAGTATCAAGAGACAGCGGCATGAAATAGTTATGACATGGTATAATCCAAACTCACCTAACTATTTATTTAAATTCACAGTGCTATAGATATCAATCAGCATAAAACTTATTTTCATAATTTTTCACATCCTTCTTATTTTTAATAAAACCAAACAAGGATCAGTTCTATATTCTTGCATAAAAACCTATCCAGAAAACAAATACAAAATTTACAAATATATGTTAATATAAACAAACTAACTTGAACATTTCATAGTTTTTAGATTATCAAATCAGAAAATTCAATTTTATTTCGTTACAGTCGTTATTGGATTATCATAAGATAAGTTCCCTTTTCGGTCCAATTTGTAAAAATAATTTTTCTAATAAAGGGAAAGAGCAATGAAATTCAAAGACTACCTGTTTATGAATAAATTTTTACGTTATATGTATTAATTTGTTAAGTTATTGCTTAATTTTTTTATGTTTAAAGTTTTAATGACAAATACAGATTTTTGCGGTAATCCATTTTCATTTCTAATCATTAAAATATATTTTGATATTTCGTGTCGGTATTATTTATTATTTGAAAAAATAAATTATTTTTATTTATAAAAAATAAAATGCATTTTACATCGATTGATAGAAACCCTACGGATAGATATAGTAATATTTGTAATTAAGAGCACTAAGAATATTATTTATTTTAAAAAAAACAGACTTTACCACTAGGGATTACAAAAAACTTTATATATAATTTTAAATAAATTATTTAGCATGCCGTTATATCAATCTGAATCAAAACGATATTATGAAAAACGAGATCTTATAAAGACCTTGTAATACAATTAATTGTAAGAATATATTCATTGTACTATGTTGTCTAGGCACTTGTTATCATTCGGCAAATGCGAGGGTAAACTTAATGAAAAAGGTGCAATATTATTTTTTATCATTTCAGTTCATTTAAGGTAAGCTCAAGAACAGAAATCTACGCGCCCTATGGTATTATTTAAAATTGTGCTTCAGCAAATGACCCCCTAGAAAGAATGCAAATTTGTGAGTAGGAGCGTATTAATATACATTCTAGTATTTAAAAAATGCTATTGTACCTTGATATATATTTTGATAGAAACATTTTGATGAATATCAATTATGTATACAATTTACTTAAACCTTTTAAAATGCATGTCTTTTAAAGCTATCATTATTCCGTAAATTTAAATTGTTGTTACTAATGCCAATTGCCATTGGCATGTTTGGCTGATAAAATCAGTAGATTTAAAGACTAAAATACGCTCTCTTTGTTTTTACAAATAGTGCCAAGAGTACGATATATCTACTCACAACTCGCTACCCTTTTTAGGGGGTGAACTTCATTCAATCATATCCATTCTTTCATCTCAGATCGTAATATAGATGAGAAAATGAGAACAATAATCTCTGACCCAGTACCTCCAGTAATATTACTCTCGATACGGAGGACTTCGAGACCACAAACAGATTTAACGAGCGCCAGCCCCTACAAACACGGATAATCTTTCGGTCGGTGAGTTTCGAATTTGCAACCGAGGAATTACGAGTCCAATGCTTTACCAACCAGGCTACCTTGGCCAAACTTAAGTTTTTAATCGTCACAACAGTTAATTAATTATTAACATTTAAATACCACTAAAATAATTAAAAATGATTAACATAATTTATTAAAAAACAGGATCATTGCTCGAATTCGGTAGTCGATTCTACTCGTGAAAAGCAAAATATTTTAAGATGTTTTGTTGATTGATTTAATGCATAAAAGTGTCCTTTTATTAAAGGTTATGCTTTTTCCAAATGTTTGTTGCATTTTTTTACAAACTGTATTTTCTGTAATGAACCGATAATGAGTTTAGGTGATAAAAACTGAGCACTGATAACGGCGTGTCATTATAATTTCTCACCAGCTTTAGCAATAATAAATGATTCCATCTCTGGCATTAAAGTATATATGTTTCTAAATATCAAGATATACTGAAAAGCAGAAAATAAATTATATTTGAAATAATAGTCAATTTTTTAAAAATAAATTGAGCTGTAAGAATGAATTATGATATCCTACTTTTAATGAAAAGAAAGAACAAAATATCCGAGAAGCATCTACTAGAAACAAATCGTGTGTGTTCATTGTCAGCGGGGAAATTACAAAACAAGCAAAGTGCCTCATGTACAAAGGGTGTTCAAATGAAAAGATACAGAAAGACACTATGAGTATAGAGGAAGACTTTATTCACAAGTATATACCATACATCTGACCACAACGATATGCATTGATTAATGAGCAGGAGCATTCCTTGTAGCCAGCATTCCTGTGGCCATGACGAGAACCCAGTCCTTCTTAGCATCATGCAGTTCGCCGTCCACATTCCGTTGATTTTTGAATGCCTTGAACAGAGAAGATCCATTAGATCCGTTGTGTACTGTGAGATACTCTGAAGACTGCTCATTCCATCGAGAACAAAAGACCGAGGTTATTCACGAAGGATGTGTTTCTGCTCCGTGAAAACATGTCACCAGGGTCATAATGGCCTTGTTCAAGTAAAAGCAGCTGGAAGATTCATTTTATAGCCCGAACATGTCACCATGGGATTTTCATGTACTTGGTTAACTAAAAATTCATTTCAAAGGAAGCGATTCAACTCAGAATACGAACTCAAGGACGCTTTGAAGAATGGATTCATCACGGCCACAGGAATTCTGGGAACAAGGAATCCTTCGACTGGTGAGTCAATGGGACCGTTGTGCTCAGACCTATAGTCACTGCTCAGCAACTCAAGGACGTTGTGAAGGACTGATTTCTTCACGGCTACTGGAATTCTGGGAACAAGAAATCCTTAGACCCGTTATTCAATCGGATGGTTGGGCTCAGACGTATGGTGTATACTCAGCATAAAGTCTTTAGTTTCACACGCAATTGCGTTTCGTAACTCTCCATTTCATCACTCATTGTATATTAATTTCTGTTAATATCTCTTCATGTTCTTGAAAAATTTCATCGTTTATTATTGTAATTATCATGGACTTTCTTCAGAATATTTAATCATGTGTCATGAATTCTCAAAACTATTGGACTTCTCACAAGCATAAAGTTCTCAGTGCCGGAATATCAAATAACATTCAGATTCCGTTTGCAGGACTATTAATTTAAACATGCAACTTGTAGTTCATTTCTGCGCTCCGCAGATTATCAAATTTCAGGAACCGCAGATTATTCAAGAAGTAGCGCGAAATTGTTGAAAAGTTCACTTTCCTCATCGGTATATTTCTCTTTCAAAAAATCTCGGAAGATTGATTTTATAGGTAAACAGAAATATATTCATTCTTATTTCAGTGAAAAAAATTGATCAGTGGTCAACTCGTATTAGTTATCTATTCAATTTATTTAAAATCAGCACATCACTCAAATATGTATATGGAATTAAAAGCAAAATCAATATGTCACTTTTTTCATGTTATCAAGGCTTTAATTTGAAGGTTTTGGGTTAGTTGTAGAAGTGATCGGGATCTAAATTGAGTTGAATGGCGCGTCAAAATGGGATAAGTTGATTGGGTATAAGTTTTTGTTTTCAGAACATTTACGTATTCTCATGACAGTTATGCCTTTTAAATTAGTTGACAATATAATAATTTTCTTTTATTTAAAAATCATGCAGCTTTGAGAACCATCGGCATAAAAGTCCACAAATAAGGATTATTTATAAGACAAACACTGAACTTCAGTTATATACATATATATATATATATATATATATATATATACTTTTATTGCCATTTACAGCAAATGTTACTTTTTTCCTGCAATTCTTGTTGCTTCCAAGCAGATGGCCATTGTAAATATTAATCTGAAATCATAGTCTACTGCTTTTTCTTATGCAGCTTTATCACACACCTTTACATGTTTCGGCATAGATTAATAAATGGGCTTAATTCACATATTTACTACTTTTCACTGCAAATCTGAATTTGAAGGTATTTGGGAAATTTGATTTCACAACTTATCACATTGTACTGGAAAATCTTTCTTAGTAAAGTATCAAAACACCATTGTTCCGATTGTTCGATAATGTAGAATAACGCCAAATTTTGCGATCTTAAATTTATAAACTGTCCATTTACGCACCTAACTGTCTTGTATCTGTCAGATTAATTAGAATTTAAACCTTCTTTGGCTCAACCGCCATTACAAAAGCTGATGAAAAAATTCAGTTTCTTAGTCTTGACGAAACCACCGCAATGTTTTTACAGAAGCATCCATGTATTAATGATTTCACCTGAATGAATTCCAGCCCTAAAATATGAATTGTTTATGGTAAAAGGATTGAATAAAGAAGTTATGATCAAGTATAGCCCCATGTTCACTTCGGATCGTCATCTATTATGCATTGGGAACTTTATTTTCTTATTGTTTTCCCACTTGAATTTAATTACATACGTCTTGTTTGTAGTAGATACTACTTGTATCTTTTTTTCTATTTTTTTAAGTAATATAATGTATTCTACATTCAGGGCAGGATTCAAACCAGCGTATTCCCAGCTATTTCGTGCAAATTATTTTCTTATGTATACCTTGATGCAGAATAAAATCTATGAGTCACCATTAATGAGGAATCATTTATTATAGCAAGAAAAAGCAATGTAGTAGTAAAGAAATTCCGTTTTTGATGCAATGCGTTTTTTTCAGTGCATTCAACATTAGATACTTAAAAGAGAAAGATCATAATATCTGAACAATCAAAGCATCGGAGTTTCTTTATTTTAAAAACTGACAACACAGCCTTTCAAAAGGGAACGTTGTGAATAAAATCAGCTTGAACTATTCAATAAAACAATTAACTGTTACATCTGAAAAAATATGTCCACCGTTTTTAGTAATTTTTAGTGGTACTTACGCGTTAAGAAATGTTGATAATAACTGCTTTAACAATTAAACCATATTTCTGGCGAAAATTAAATTTAAATGCAACCTAATTTGAAAAGTGTAAGCAGTTTGTATTTTTAACTTAAATTTTATTGTTTATTTCTTACAAGATGTGTATGAAAATAAATGTCACATTCAATTAATACAAAATATAATAATTATATTATTCGGCGGTAACAGTACAAGGGTCAGTAAAAAATAAGTTATCCAATTCAAAAAAAATCTAAAAGGAGTTCTGTTGATCCAAATGAGAAAAACATTGAACTACAGGTTATTGAAATGATGTGCTTTATATCTATCAAATAAAAAATAGAGGAAAAATCCAACGTTAAATGACATTGCAATACCCATAAACAATTTAATATGGTTTATTATCGTTAAATAAAGTAAAATTAAAATTACCCAAAATGTGATCTTCCATTTTCAACAATATGCCCAAATCAGAAAACTTTTATTTTTTATAGATGATCAGAGTTCGTCTGCTGGAATAAGAAGAGCATGGCTCCGAATGTTATCCTTCAGATCTCGTAGAGATGATGACATTTGACTGTTGATATTGTAAGGATCAACAGGTAAAATGGGGCATTTTTACTTTAAATTTATTTATGTACCTCGAAAAAAGAAATATTTTTTCCATACAATTACAATATTGCTTAAAGATGCTATTGATAAACAAGGGAGATATGAAATAGTTGGGAACTCCATTCATTTTGTCATTGAATGAAATCAAAACTTTTAAGAGCATGATGGGGAGAACTTATAAGGTAATGCATGCTGTTCAATAAAAACAATTTTACTATGAATCTGGGGCATATAAAGCAGAAATTGAAAAGTAAGCATAAAACGCACGCATTTTTCAATGTATGTACTTGTAAATGTCAACTCATGGAGTCAATATTTGCTGCATTATTGCAGTTTTAAGTATTTGTTACCACCAGGAGAAAAATATAATAAGAGTCTATATAAATTTAAACTAAAAGTTCTACGGTCGGAAGAAAATAACAAGAATACGTTTTGTATTAAACGCAATGCTTTTGCTTAGGTGTTGCTGTTCTTATGATAGTAGTGGCTGAGAATTTAAACAAATATGTTTCTTAGTTTTCCTTTTGGGTTACGTTTTTGGGTTATATGTGTTAAAATGACAATAAAGTTTATAGTTTTTGGGACGTTTTCATGTACATTCATATGCAAAGAGCATACATTTGTAAAATTTTTTGAAAAGTTTGGAAAATTTCTTTATCCATCTGATTGTACAGAAATATTGAATGCCAATAATCATTTAAATAAATGCTTTCAAGTATTTAAGGCATATAATGTTTTTTTCAGATGTTGGCGATTTAGTAAGAAAGATATATTGATAAGCCATTTAATTCAAATTTACTTTAAACTGTTACATCGAATAACTAAAATAAATGGATATAATTTGAGTCAAAATGTGTTGCAATTTGTACAAGAAAAATAATATTTATACACGTAATGGTTATGAGAAAGGAATTTGTTTTTGAACAGTTACGGTATTCTTAATTTATTTTTAACCATGAGTTAAAAAGGTTTTTTTTTCTTCTAAATTCTGTTATATTATAAATTTGTTGTTGTGTCTATGAGTGATGTCCTATTTTGCTAACAAATTGTTGATAGGAATTACTAACAGGCTTTTTTGTTTAAAAATTGTTTTTAAACATAGGCTAGCATACTTAGCGACTTGATTGAAAAAATGAACGATTTGTAGCTATCAATATTTGATGCAGAACACCCTTCAGCAATTTTTATGAGCAGAAGCGGGTAATAAAAAATAATATTTTGCAGAGACTGATAAGGGTTTTCATTCATCAGTTCATGTTTCACTTCTAAGTCATTTTAGAATTATTTCTCGTGGTTTTTCTAATATTTTATTGGAAAATAAATTCATTTCTTTAATAAAGGGAATGAAATCGGGGACAGATTTTGGATATTTTTCAAAATGGCGTATTTTTCAACATATTAAATGTTTCTAAATATGACCTCATAATTTTTAATACTATTATAATATTTTATAATTACATTATATACAGGTCTATTTTAAAGGAAATATAATTCGAAATATTTGGAACTTTATTTTAATTGTGAAACAGAAACGAGAAATTCTAATGATGACAATTTGCCACCAAATTACAATCTATCGGATGTTTAACGAATAAATTGCTTATCTTCTAAGAAACCTAAAAATAACTTTAAACTTTTGCAGTCCGAAAACTATTGGATGCGAAATTATTCACCTAATACAAAGATTTGTTTATTGCCATGAAACATATATATACACAATTCTTTTACGTCGAATTTCTTTGAAATCTACATCTGTTTATTACTGCATTAATCTACACTTCTTAACCATTATGTAGTTATGGAACCATTCATCATATTTTACAGGAATGTGATTTATGGGAAAACACCCGCTAAACATGGCAATTAGGCTAAGGATATTTGGACATCAAATTGCTATTAAAATTCCTCGCTTTAGAGCAAGTGCTTCTGAAATTATCGATAATCTTTTGCAGTTGGAATGCATGGATAACGATTGAAATGACTCTTTGCTTTGACTTTTGTTTTCTTACGTCTATATTGTATACGGAAACTTTATTTTGTGTATATGGTATTTGCTTTTGGTCTTCCAAGAGCTTCCTTTGTATATAATTGTTTTATACTTTTTTTTAACAATATTTTCTTAGTTAACGTTGTTTACATTTTCATGTTCCTCTTATATCTGTTGAAATGTTTATACCTTTTTTTAAACAGTATTTTCTTAGTTAACGTTGTTTACATTTTCATGTTCCTCTTTGTTGAAATATTTATACCTTTTTTTAAAACAGCATTTTCTTAGTTAACGTTGTTCACATTTTTATGTTCCTCTAATAACCGTTGATAATTTTCATAATTACTATACTTGGAGACAAGGTGACATTTTTTGAGAATCGAAATTCGTATCTCTTTCCGATCTGGTTCTTTGAATTGTTTCATGAAAATTACGCTGATTGCAATGCACTTCCGTGCGCGGTGGGGGTTGCTTTGCGGCAGCTCATCGTTATATCTGAGTGGCTTCGGCCGGGGCGGAGTATACCTATGCCATAACCATTATGTAGGCGTTTTTGACAGTTAAATTTGAAAAATAAATAAATAAAATGTCCAAATTATGTACAATCTTGAATGGCGAGTCACAGGCACCATTGGACTGCAAAGGGTTAATGCCAAGGGTGGGATCATGTATATATATATATATATA
>JAOUZG010031333.1:0-80697 GCA_026289955.1 Argiope argentata
TTTATTATATTAAACATAAAGAAATTTAACATTCTTATTCTTTTTCGCGGCATTCACAAATCAAAATAAGATAATTTTATTCCACATTCTAATTTGTATTCTTTCTCTCCGAAAACTTCTACAGTGAGAAAGAAGACAAAAGAACACGGGGAAGAAAAATTATACGTAAAATAAAAGAAACGTTTCACATATTCCTTTCTTTTTCCAAGAGAAAGAGCAGTCACATAAAACCATCGAACCAGGTTGGCATCAATCTGAGCTGTTCTTGGCGATATTTACGATCAGAATTGGCGTCTGTGGGACGACTACCGAAATTCAAGCAACCTCCTTCAAACCGATCTCGCAGATTCTGGCAGTGTGCTTCGTCTTACGCCTCGAATCAACTCGTTCAGGAATTCAAAGCTAGAAAAGATAGTTTCCTTTGCTAACTACTACTACTAATTGTATAACTCTTTCGTGTTTCTTGCGTTTGAATTTTTATCTTCTTCTTGCCATACTTTATTCCTCAAAACTGAAAAAAAAAAGACGTTAGTTCTCAAAAAGAGATTTTACAAACTTTGATAAATTTTAAAAACTATTTGGAAGAACTTTTTTTTTGTCGCTGGAGGAAAGAAAATGACATCGTTCTAATGGAAAAGTGGAAATCGGAGAAAGTACCTAGCAGGAACTGCATCGGAATGTTTTTATTGTTGGTTTTCGTGTCTACTGGATGGGATGTTTGCTTTGCCACAGCTAAAGCAGGTAAGATCTTATTTTCATCTGAGTTCTAGAAAAAATGAAAAAGTTTAAAAAAAGACTTAAAAATTACGAAAAGAAATTATTTCCCAAATAAAAATATTTTTCAAGAACATTATTTTTTTAGAGATTTTAATTTTTTCAGCAAATTCATGGAAAATAAAACAAATAAAATTTAAGAGAACAGGTTTGATCAGGCATACTTCAGAAAGAAGTGTTCAGTAATGTCTTTGAAACAAACTTAAAATTACTTGTATTCAAATTATAATATAGTTCTGATATGTATTTAAAATAAACAAAAATAGTTTATTAAATTAGATTCACTAATATTGTGAAAATTCTAATATAAAATACAGTAGTTGAGATTATCAATACTTCCTATATAAGCTTCTTGCTTTGGTAAATGTAAAATTTATATTTGCCTTTTATAATCATATTTTTACTAAATATTTAAATATCCACACAAGTTTAACTCAAACTTTTTATACGGTAGCAAATTTGTTGTTTTTTTAATTATATAAATTTAAAAAAAAATTTCGGAAGACGACAAATTTCGTTTTAAGCATGACCAGTTTATAATCCACCTTAATTTTAGCTGCAAATCTGTATTTTTTTAAAAATATAACGCAATTTTCAAGATCATTTGAGATATATATTTGGAATTTTTTTTTGTCTTGTTTTTATTTAATTTACAAAATATAGAACATAATTTTAAGAATTTTTTTGGAAAACCATGCCTTTTATTCCTTTCACAAGTAAAAATTAAATACTTTTTGTATTTAAAAAACAAAAGCTTACTTTACAACTAAATAATTAAAACTTCATAATAAATATATTTTTTCCTCTTGTTTAGTTATTGTCGAATAACTATTAGAGTCGATTGACTCTGATTATTCTTAAATTTTAGCAAATAAAACCAATAAAATTTTTTGAATGATTATTTTCTTTCTTATGAGAGATGTAATTGGATGATCAAAAAGATCTATTTAATTCGATTTGACGCTCTTGGACCACGCCAATAATCTACGATTGCCTTATTAAACAGGTGGTAAATGTAATCGGAAAAATGTAATTGGATGCACTTTGAATTAAATAGAATTATTTGCTTTGAAGACTTACCATTTTTTTTTATAATCACAAAATTATTTACAGTTAATGAATACTAATGTAAAATAAAATCATAAAACTATTTTCCCCAGAATAATAGAATTATGTTCAATCTGCGTTAATCTTGTAAAAAACCCAATAGAATAAACATTTATATTAAGGTAAAATATTATAGGTAACTTTTCCTGCATTACTTTAAGAACATTGACGGTAGGAGTATATTTGCTTAACATAAAATTTGTTGAATATCAAACTAATAGTTAAATGATAATTAAAATTTTGATTCAATAACTTTTTTTTCAATTTAATTTTTCAGACTTCAGATTAAATACTGAGTAAAATAAATTTTCAATACAATATTTTAGGCTTTCTTTATATAAAAAAAATCAACTTTGTATCTACTGAAAAGTTAGAGATTCGTAAATCGATATTATAGCCAAACGATTACGTTAAAAATCGTTTTATTTTATTACTGATGCGAATAATAAAAAACTAGATTAATATGAATTTATTAACATGTTTTAATTTTATAATATAATTGTTTTAGTAACAGTAGTTAATAAAAAAATCCAAATACTCTATAGACTTTATCAGTGTGTATTTTGAATGTACATGAAAATTAATTTTAATATTTTCGCACAGTAGGCTTATTAAGAATGAAGGCTTAATGAATCATTTTGTGAATTTTAGATGTTTTTCATATTCTACTTTTACGGTTTTCCATAAACTGGTCAATTTATAATTTCTATTTCAATACACTTATGCTTTCATTTTTAGATAAGAAAAAACTCTAAAGAAATTTAATAATAGAAATAATCATTTCCCTTGAAATTAAAAGGAAAATAGTAGTTAATATGATGCCTTTTTCGGAATATCATATTTCAAATAATACTTCTTAAAATTAATAATTTCTATCTAAAAGAAAAAAAGTTGAAAAATAATAGTTTCTAAAATAATTAAGAATTTTGTCATAATGATAAATTGCTTATTATATCCTTTTTTTGATAAAGAATGCAATTTGAAGTAAATTAGGGCAACATTAATTGAAATCTGATATTGTAATTTTTTTCACCTTACCGCTTGAAAGTTTTTGTTTTACATATAGATTGTCTGCAAGATAGAAGTTTTGGAAGAAAATAAGAGTTTTTTTAGCTTGTAGCTTTGCATTAAATCATTAATTATTTATTTGATTTTATCTGAAACTTTTTTGACTAAAGCGTTTTAGTAGATCTAATATGTAGTGAAATCTTGTGCATGGCATTCGCAATATTTCTTAATATGTGTGTACATAATTCAATTAAAATAACTGTTAATTTTTTTTTAAAAAAATGTAATGGTATATTTCAAAATTACTCGATTTTAATATGTTGCAATGTTTTTTTTATTATTTAACAAGATTTTGCAAAAAAATATTTTATCGAATTTTATGAAACGATATATTTTTAATGTTCAATTTTTAAGAAAATTAAGTTATTTTTTTGTAGTAAAAATTAGTAAAAAAAACTTCAAATAATATTACGTAGATTTTCAGAGTATTTTGAATATGATTAATTTCAAATGAATAATAAAATTATTTCGAAAATATTAATTCGAATTATTCAAATTTGAGGGAACATTGTAAAAGTATGCATATAATCATTTCTTTTACCAGAATATATAACTATAGAAGTAAAAACATTTTATGTATATTTTTAATTTTTAGTTTGTGTATTAAAAATTCGCTTTTTAAGTGGTAAAAAAATTGGGACATTACTTTTTTTGTCTGAGAATATTGATTTATATTAAGGCATACTCTCTACAAGTGGATCAATTTCAGTTAAAGATCACCGGGACGCATACACATTAAAGTGCGGAAATGTTTTGCTAAATAATGTAAATATTCATGTCTGGTAATGTATGTTTTTGTCTCGTCTGTATTTGAATTGGTCGCATTTCGGAATGCAAAATATGAGTTCAGTTTCAATTTTTATTGATAATTCATATAAAAATACAGTAAAAGAATTCCGAAAAACTATTGCTTTAATAACATGAATAATAATATTTTTAATCCTTCCTTCCATTTTGTAAACATATTTGCCAAAAATATTTTCAGTAAGATATCCAGTTTTTCACATTAATTTATGATATGAAAATTTGTAATATTGTTATTCAGAAATTGTATTTTAATTCGGTTCAATTTATTAAACAATCTTTTTTATTAAAATTATATTTAAAAAATTTCTATTTAATATATATATTTTCGAAATAATGTTTTAAAACTTTTTAAAACAATTTACACATAATTTCTAAGTTTAGGGAGTTTTCATTAGAAATATTAATTAGTAGTAAACAATACGAATAATAAAAACAAATAACATGTATTTTTCTATTATTTTTGTAATTTTATATGTGTGGTTAATTTTTCCAGGAGCAGATTCATATATTTTTCCTTTATTAAAGGCATTTATTTTATGAAAAAAATTCATAAATGAACGAGGTGAACTTTGAAATTAGCTTTTAATGTGTTTTCGGAAACAATGAATTTTCAAAAGGCTCATTAAGCCCTAATTACTAGGCTTTTAACTTTTCACTGGTTTTTAACATTTTTTTTACTCTCCAAACTTTAATTACTGTGACTAATGTAATTTACTGACTACAAATGAGATTTACATAATTAATCTTTGAAGAACTCTTAAGATATTTTTTCTTTAGATTTGAATACCTTATGGATTTACATTGAACTGCCAGCTTTAGCATATGATTTCTGTGGATAAACTCTTTACACCTTCAGCCATATTATATTTTTCCTTTTAATTGTTGTACTTCAAGATTTTCCGAATTCGATTTGAAGATTTAAGAAAACAGTTTCCAATATATTAATGCTTACAACCAGCACGCGAATTCATTAAAATTTTCATTTTCTACCTTCAAATTCGATTTGTGTCGCTTTTGGTGAAATAATGATCACTTTTGAAATTGTGTGCATATCGGTGTCGTGAATGAATATTATCAATTCATTTTGGAATAATGGTATACGGCATCGATTTTATAATTCTAGTTTCAGCTCCAGATTTTAAAAACAGATTTAGTTGAAATATATGCTAATAATATAAATTTAGGTGAATATAGAAAATGCAAAAACTTTTTTCCTATTTAAAAATAATATCTGGACGGAAATTTAATGAATGCAACGAGAAATAATTTTCTCTTTTCTGGTATATGATGGCATTCGGGATGAATCTTTTTCAACGCTAAAAAATTAATATATTTTTAATTTTTACATAATATAAAATATGATACGAAACTGAGGATCCTATATCATTTGAAAATTAGAATTTTTTTTATATTCTCGTTTGTGTAGTATAAACAAAATTTAATAATTCGTCAAAAACTTGCAAATCTAGACTTCAACAAATTTTCATGTTTGACCTTAGTATGTTTGAGAAACCTGTTTTTCTAAAATAACTGTCTTTGAAAACGGTAACACAAAAATCCGTTGATTTAAACAGATGAAATTTAGTATGCCGTGTTTGTATCAAATTTGTAGATTTATATCACATTTTGAGCAAATTCCGTTCAGAAGGCTTATGTTTGTCTTATGTTCTTATGTTTCTTATGTTTGGCTTATGTTCGAATATAATTTTGTTCGACAGGTACAAAAAAAGAACTTACTAGATAAAATAATAAATTTAGCATATATATTCTTGAAAAACCATTAAAATTTTGAGTCAAATACAACTAGGGATAGACCGTCTGTCTGTCCTTTCTTCCAAAAACATTTAAACGTGATAACTCAAAGACAGAATGAATGAAATATATGGAATTTAATATAGAATTTTTTGACTACAATTGTAGTTTTGTAATCGAATTTGTTTTAATAAGTTGAAAAAAATGCATTTAATACGCAAATTTAATTTTCGAATTCTGTTAAACATATACCAAAGATTAATCGCCTAATTAATCGTTAAGGAATAAGGGATATATTCAGGGAAATTGTTGTATTCACGCCAGTATTTTGTATCTACTGTAAGTCGGTGCCTGATGACGTTTTCTGGGATAATACCTTTATTAGAAAATATGCTAGAATGTTTTGGGAAGAACACTGCCGCTTCTTATTATATTATGTCATTCTTCATTCGATTATGTGATGTATTATTAAGTGATGATTATGCATAGTCTTATGAGTACGATTATGTGATCTATGATTATACGTTCTCATGTGTGTATGATTATACGTTCTCATGTGTGTATGATTATGAGTGATGTGTGCACGATTGTGCGTGATGTGTGTACGATTGTGCGTGATGTTTGTACGATTTGTGCATGATGTGTGTACGATTTATGCGTGATGTGTGTACGATTTGTGCGTGAAGTGTGTACGGTTATGCATGTTCGATTATGTGTTATGTGTGCATAATAAGGTGATGTATTAAAATACATTGTCATGTATTTTATTGATTCGTAGAAACATTTTATAAATCGTTAAGTTTCAAAAATGTTGCAATCATGCTTGATGTATGTACGATTTATGCGTGATGTACGTGCGAGTATGTGTGATGTGTGTTCGATAATGCATGTTTGATTGTTAGATTACGTGTGATGTGTGCATAATTATATGATGTATTAAAATACATTGTCATGTATTTGAGCATTGATTCTTAAAAACGTTTTATAAAATCGTTCAGTTTCAAAAATGTTGAAATTGATATTTTACTTACTTATAAAACACTTTCATCTTCATACTCTTTTATATGTTGAGTACTAATACAATAAATACATATTATTCTAATTTGGTAAACAAATTTATTTAAATTTTAATCCCAAATGAATTCCATGATCTTTTAAGGAATCTTCGGATAAACTCAATACTTCATATTTATATTAACAATAATCAATAAAAAATCGGTAATTATCTTTTAACTCACAAATAATTTTCACATTTTTTTTATTTATTATGAATCTTAATTCATTGGCCAATTCATGTAAAATCTTATTGAATTTATTTTTTTTACAGTATTGTGAGTTTTGTGGCTATTTTTTAAACATGATCTTACTTTTGTTCAAATTTTGGTGGAGGAATGTGCAAAAGGGAAACACAGGTGCGGTAAAAGTTTACATGTGTAAAGTTAGTTTAAAGCGATTTTTTCAAATCTTTACAAGAGATCTAACTCTTTTAAACTTCTCTTTAAATCTCTTTATACGTCATAAATATTTCTTGACGGAAGAAATGTGCGATGGAATACGTTTGTATTTCCATATAAATCTTTACCCTTTTTTTTGTACTGTTTACGAAATGTTTCTTATTGTAGTAAATAAGGTGCTCTTTCTAAAATTCGCTGTTGATTTTTCTTTCCCATATATGTATGAAATAAAAAAATATATAATTCATTAGCAAAATTGGACAAGATTTTGAAAACATCCAAGTTTTGGACTTGCTTCAGTTTGATATACCCATTTTTGGCTTTATCTTTGTTTATCTAGGAACACTCAGAAATGCTTAGAATTAGGAGAAGAAATTTATCAAGTTACGACCGAAGTAGTAAATTGATTTCCGAAACATATTTACAAGAAACTGGATTATTAGGCAGCTCAATTACAATTGAACTTGATAATTTCAAAATGCAAAGATGTAGGTGGAGAAAATTTGTTATTTAGATTGAACATATAAAATATAGATTCTATTCAAAATTTAAATTAAATCTCTGAAAGGATATGATGCATATTGGTCTACACTTTCGCAATGTATACTTTTGCATTTACTCATAAAAACCGACTTAATAATAGCTAATGAAAAATAACGCATAAAAAAGGACTTAATCACGAAAAATCGTAATTTTTCGTAATTCGTAATTTTTTTTCATTTATAAAACAACTATTTAAACCCCTTAAATTTGGTATTTTATGGAAAAAAATGTCTTTATTCGGTAGGTACAAAAAGACTTACAAAATATATTTGCATAGTAGGGACAATGAAAATGCCACATTCATGCCAAAATTGAATATTTCATTGCTTTTATTCATTAATGGGGAGTGTTATTTTTCACAAAATTTTGGTTTTATCGGTGAATAAAAATGCTTTCAAAAAGCATATCCGCACGATAGATTTAGTAAAAATGTTATACTCCCTAAAGTTGTACATTTCGTAGCTATTGTTCGTCAATGTTATGCAAGTAATTCGCGGTTTTAATCAAAGTCTATAATTTTATGTGGCGTTGGAGGGTCAAGATTTTAACCCATTAACCGGTTTATTTTCCATATTATCTAATAAGATGGCACCTTCTATTTTGGGAATGTTTTCTTATTTTCATCCAAATGGAAATCCATGGAATACTCGTCTTTTCTATGTATTCGAAGTCATTTTACTATTGAATTATAATTTTTATGAATGATTTATTTTTTGTTTACAACTATCAATATTCGATAAATCGATGCACGTACGGCGTACGGGCAAACCGGTTAAGGGGTTAACTGAAAATATGCGATAACATTCAGGTAGACGATTCACGCTTGGACATTTGGTTTGAAACATGTGGGTTTAATTTTGTGGAATATTCATTAAAAATGCTTTTTTTATAATAATATCACATTTTAAATATGAATTGATCACACACTGTCCAAATCTAAGAAATTCTACATATATAGATAAAAAGTTATATTCACAACTTTTCTTTAACTTGCCAACTTTGTGTATTTTTTAGTTAAACTGTGTTTTTTAAAGTAATTCGAAAAATTTAGTATTGATTCAGGTTTTTATGGTACAAGCATGAGTTTCTGGCCTATTGTAAAATATTCTAGAATTTATTCTTGCATCTCAGATAAATCAATATATGTGATATAAGTTTTTACGAAAGTATGCGACGTCCGATACCTTCATTCCGCAGATGCTCTTTTCAAGAAAATTTAGAGGATGTATATCAATGTAATGGACGAAACTCAAAATCGATATTCAGTTATTTGTTTTGTCATTAATATTGATTTTTAATATTTTTTAAAAAATCTTATTTTCTTTGTAAGCAAATGTTTTAATCTAATTCATATATAAAATAATTCCATAAAGATATCGAGAGAACTTACAACCCATTGATGTACGTAAGATACATTGATGTATCAATATATCTTAATACATTGAATCCTATTGATGCTAAAATACATTGATGTTCGGTAAAGTCTGTGTTTAATGTAATTTCGTAAGGATACCAAATGCTTGGATTTTTTCTGTTTTCATATTGATAAATGAAACGCTGACTGACCAGGATGTGCATATACAAGAAATTGATTAAATGAGCCCGTATTATATATTTAAGTATTAATAGACGAAAGACGAATTTTTTTAAAAAAAGAAGTTTGAATTTTTAGATGTATTTCTATTAAAATTATAATACGCATAGTCTGATTCAAAAATGATTCTCTTGTGATATCTTTTTTTTAACAATGCGAACATTTAAATCATCTTGAACTTTCTTATAATAACACACACACACACTAGTAGCACAAATAAAAAGGCACATCTTAATTAACCGTGTTTGAGTGCGGAGATGTGCTATTGCGCTTCACTTGCCGTAAAGGTAAGTATTCTTCCGCACTCAAACGGTTAAATTTTTATTATTAATTCTACCAATATATAGATTTAATATATAATGTTAGTAACATAGATACATAGTATGGTTTCTTATAAGCACCATTTGTTAAATCAATTTTGCATTTTATTTTCTTGTTATGGCCTTTTTATTTTCAAATGAATAAGCATTATTAAGAAATCAAGCTTCACCCAAAATTGTGTGTGTGTATAAAATTGAGTTCCATTGCATATAATATCAAAATACGCATCATATATTGATTTCAAATGAATATTTTTTCCAATATTACTTAAATGTGAACTTGTCATTAAATTAAAGAATGATGAATGGACTTAATATATTATATTATTCAAATTGGTTAACGTAATAATTGTAGTATTTCTATCGGTTGTGAGCCTAACGGATTCGTATGATGTCACAAAACGCCATATGAGGAAATTTCGAAGTACCAATAGGTTATCATCCTATGGCCACAACGCAAGTACAACAAATATTTACGAAAATGGCCCGTAGCGTTGTCAGCATGTCAGATTGAAGTTTCCAATAGTTATAAAATATTGTGTTCAATTACATCGGAAATCTGATCAGAAAAGAGATCTACGTCGATAAACAAAAAGCTTATCTAAATATAAAATCGAATCCATATCATTAGAGCCATTTCCGTGATGAACGAAATAAATTTATCTATACAACAATTGCTCGTTTGAAGTTATAATATAAATTTTCATTAAAACAAGCATATCATGCACATCAAGTGATAATTCATGAATTTTAATTGCCAACAGGATAATTTTTAACTGTCTTTTCATTCAAAGAATTTGATAAAAATATACACGTAGTACGTTCGACTTTAGTTTTCTGTATATAATAATGACCTTTTTATATCGAGCAGCTTATAAAATAATTAAACCAAATCAGACTGTTTTCCATCCCATTGTTTATGGAAGAAATGTATTCTAAGATTTCTTCATCCCATTTATTCTTGTACAGCGTGCGGACATTTTAAGAATCTGTGAACCTTATTTTTAAATAAAGTCATTGCAGAGATTCAAAAAGATGAGTGGCTGAATCCATTAGTCAAATATTTAGGTTTACAGTGTATGCAGAGATAAGAAGAGGTAGATATACTAAAACAAAATGTTCGTAATGAAATTTCAAAGATTTTTGACATTTGTGGTTTCTAATTCAATTGTTTTTCTTAAAGGTGAAGTTGCCAGTTTCCGAGCTATTTATTGAAAAATTCTTTATTTTGAGCCAAGACAAAAAAAAAACATTATACCCTAAATCAGTTATTGATAATAAATTTAATAATTCTTTTAACCCTTTACAGTCCGAAAAATAATTAGATGCAAAATTATTCACCTAATACAAAGATTTGATTATTGATATGAGAAAGGCATATATATTATTATTTTAAGTCGAACTTCTTTGAAAAATTAATACACATCTCTTAGCCATTATGTAAGCATTTTTAACAATTAAATTTGAAAAATAAATAAAACGTCAAAATGATGCACAGTCTTGAATGTCACTTCATACTCGACATTGGACCGCAAAGGAGTTAATGATAATAGCCGCCTTTTGCGGTGAGCTTCTTCACCCAGTTTAATGACTAAATAGAATATTAAACATTTTATTATTTGTAGTTTAAAATTTTCACCTTGCTTTTCTATCAGACTGATAAATATGAATATAATTAAATCAGTCTGCAATAAAAGTGTATATACTGCGAAATAAAAAAGGAAATTAAAGTTATTTTTGAAAAATCAATTTTAATTTTAACATTGGGAAAAAGCAAGAGATTTCTTTTAAGGAGTTTGAATTTCAATAGAATATTAAAAATTTATATTCCTACTAATTAAATTAAATTTCGAAAATTACTGAAAATGCGATAAGTGGTTATACGGAAAGAAAACTTATATCATTAAAAAAGTAACATTTCTATTTTAAGGTATGCGGAAATCTTTTTTTAGACAATAGTTTTCGAATAAATGATCATCCATTATCATAGGCAAGCTATATCGATTGCTTATCTGACGAAGCCAAACGCATTCACCCATTCGGCTTTCATCTAATACTCGGTTCTCTATTTTAATAGATGCCTTTTTTGCTGTCTCATAACTAATATAGAGAAGGAATAATCTTGTGAGATGTTTTGGTACAATTATAAAATAAAGGAAGAAAATAAGTGATTGACGCGTCTGTCAATACGTTAACCACTTCGCATACAATGTCGTGTCTGACACGCGCATCGAATTATTGAATTTTTATTTTCAAGCCTGCAACTAAGCCACAAAATTAAGTATTTAAATACGAAATAATCAATATGAAACGAGTTGGTACCCCAAATGCACCATATATTATTTTTAAAAAATCAAATTAACAATAAAGTACCAAAATGTGATGCGTTATCTAATTAGAAAGTTAAATAAATTCGTATGTCAAGGGGTTAACCCTTAATAACTTAGCGTTTCAATTTTGATACCAATTTTTTAAACCGAATGTTCACATTACTATTAGTTTTTTTTATAGGTTGGCTGTACGTATTTTACTGTTGTATAATATTCTTTCCAAAGAAATAAAAAATAATCAAATGCCTTTATTGTTTTATTCTCAAGCAAATACAGTAATATTAAAAATAAATCACTTTCGTAAATCAGGCTACTAAGAGTTAAGGCGATTTTCTGGTTTAATTGTTCAACCTATGTTTGGCGTCCTCTTTTATAATCCTAAAATCTTAAGGGCCTGCGGTGCCCTGGTGGTAAAGTCTCGGCTCAGGAGCCGTAAGATTCCACATTCCAGACCTGATTCCGCCGAAGAACCGTCGTGTAAGGGGGGGGGGCATTGCATGTTAAAGCCGTCAAGAACAAACATCCTCCTAATTGAACGTTATCTGACCACGGTTCCAAATTACGAGGTTCGTCCTAAAATAACACTAGTGTTGCTTTACAAGAGCACATTAATGTAACCAAATTTAAAATTAATATGATCAACAAATTCTTTCTTTTGCCTTTATGGATCTTCAAATCTCTACCAAGCATTCCTCATACTTCGAAGCCACTTTATATCTGTATAATAAATAATAGACACTTGTGGAAATGAAGAAATTGGGAGACCACTCACGAAAATTTAAAAAAAAATTATGTTATATTTTTCATTACGAAAAAGTAATTGTAAATTAATTCATTACGAAGTTCCTTTACAGTTTGTAATTTTTTCCCATTACAAATGGATTAAAATTTTATTGGAAACTATAAATTTTTTTATTGATAATAGAAGTATGAAATATTATGCAGATTTCTATATTAATATGACTTAAGTGAATTTTTAATTTTGACACACGTCAAAATAATTCCGAAAACAATTTTCAGACTTTTGCGAAGATATTCATCCATGTTTCGAAGTGAATTTTTCCTCGTTTTTAGATGCATAAAAAATATTAGAAATGCATAAAGACTTAGTACAGTTTGAAGCAATATTCTGGAGCAGAATATAGATTATTTTAGGCAAACAGCGCCATTATTCTAAATTGGATTCGATTAAATTGCGGTCCTGAACGGACCAAATGTTCGCATCATATCAAATGTCTTCTTCCGTAGCGTCCTTCACGACGGACTGTCCGTTGAGTATGGTTTTGAAGTTAAATTCTTCCGATCTCGAAGCCTAAATCTTATCATTAGGTCCCACTATCCGAAAAGTGCAAAGAGAAATATAGCTTATCAAAGAATTACTATTTTATATTCATTATGAATTAGTGCAGATAACTCGATGGGGTTACAGAAAATTCTGCTGAGGTTACAATTAGAATGAAACAAATGTTAATTTCATTTCTGATCAGGAAAACAGAACCCCTTCCCTCCTCATTTACTACGAGAATGGGAAGTCAGTAAATTGATGATTTCCCAAGCAAGAAAAATGATCTCCTTTTATATGAATTAACCTAAGGAAATAGGATGTACGGAATAAACATAAAGTAGGTAAACGGAAAATGGTGTTGTCAGTTTTCACAATAGTATCCTTCGATGCAATTCATGATGGAGTGTACAATATATATAAATAAGAATAACATATCCATGAGGCTTAATTGTATATTTAAAATAATTTAGAATACTAAAAAAAGTAAAAAAAGCCTTTTTCAGCTTGAACCACACATTCAATTTCTTTTTCTCTCAAAGCTTTTAAAATCTAGGTAAGTAATCAATTATAGTTCATCTTTTATTACATAGTATAGTTTAAAGGAATTTTGAAGCTGTATTTCAATACATAAATTTTTATTAAAAATGTATTGATTGATTGAGCCAATGTCTCAATATCGCCAATTTCTATTTCACATTGAAATCAATGATTCTTAAATAAAACATTAAAGATTTACTGATCCGCATTGACCATCCATTTGTAATAGATGGTATCAACTACTGCAGTCAAAAGTTTTTGTTAATTTACAAATCTAACAATGCTGGGATAGTCTAATTGGCAAAGCGTTGAATCCCCATCCGTGGTGCTGCGTGTTTGAACCCGGCATCCGTTTGTGTGGAGACTGGTGCACATTAAATCTGTCGTGGTCGCCAAGTCTTCCATGTCAAGAATAATACCACTAGGGGCACTGCTTCAAAGGTGATTTTTCTCTGTTCCAGTTCTAAATTACGATCTGTGGATGAATGAATGAAATGTCTGACTGAAGTCAGACCCTTAAAAATGTGTGTGTTTTGTGAGTAGCTAAGTCGATCTCTTGCCCCTAGATGGCGCTACTGAAATACAAGAGACGCTCTATAGGCTTTAATAACTGACAGGTCTGTCTGAGGGCTTGAAAAGGGCCATAAGTAACAACAACACAAACTAACAAACTAGTCAGAATATCCGATGTTTATTATCCAAGTGTAATTTTCAATAAGTATTATTTGTGCTATAATTAAATTCAGTTAAAAGAAAATATTCAATATTATTAAATTAATTCTATAATTATGTGATAGTCGATTTCGCACTGCTAGTTCTACTTTAAAACATACAACTACTGTATAATTTTTATTTGTATAACCCAAATGCATAGTTTGGAATTTGGAGTATTCTCCAATGTTCTTTTAAAGTATTCGGCATTGGTAAAAATCGTCAAATTTGACAAAGTTAACGATATTTTTTAAAGGGCCTGTTCATTTAGCTCTCCAAATCTGACTTATTTTTTATTCTTTCTTTAGAAATAAAGTTATAACCGTTTTATGTTAGTAAAGTGTGACTAAATTCAAATCGAAAATGGCATTTTGCATCAAGAGGGTGATGTTAAAATCACGATCTGTCAAGGAATTTCGATGTTAAAACGAACAAAATAATTAATATATGATTTTTATATCTGATAATAATTATATGTACGTATTATTTTTAAATAGTTCAATTAAAATGGACAACGAATTTACTGTACAGAAGTTCTATTTATTTTATCCATATTATTGAGGACTTCCCAAGTGAATTATTTACGAGTTCTTTTAACTCTTTGACTACTAATCCTGCCCAACCGGCCTTATAAATTTTATCCTGACAGGACAATTTCTATTTCAAACTATGAGAGCAGGATGTAAAATGAATCATCAACAAGGGATATTCTCGCCTTGCATCTTGCACCTTTCTTTAGAGACAGAAAGCGACAATCCAGGATAAAATTTGTGCGATTGTTTGAGCCGGGGCAATAATGAAAGAGTTGAGTTGCAAACCACTCTTTTGCAATCCTCTAAATCTGTTCTGGTTTTAGTAAGCTGAAAACGATATCAAAACGTTCTGAAAAATGCAGTGCTCATGATAATTGATTTACTCCAAGCGATGAGGTGAGCGAATCACATTCAAATGTGGTGCTAGTACATCGAAATTAAAAATTTACTGCTCTTCTTATGTTGATGTTCTTAACGTGAATATCAACAGACTTGGCAAAGAATTCGTTTAGTAGATTTGTCAATTTTATTTAATATATTTTCTTTACTTTGCCCGTCTTGATTGTTTCTCCACTGGTTTGCATTTCAGTGAGGTTTCAAATTTTCATGAGTGAGGATTCGAAGCAAACTTCGTTTAGACACTTATATCGCCATTTTAATTTATAATTGTAGATACACTGGTTTATTACCAGTTTTTGTAAAATGTGGTGCCCCTGTTGAACCAGAATAAGCGATAAGTTTCATCGACATTGATGATAACAGAGTAGCCGATTCGATACGACATCAACAGTGATCAGATCAGATCTTCAACAGTAAAACTGTTGAGGAAAAAAGAAGAGGTTCAAAAATTAATTTACAGTCTACAAAGTATTTAAGGGCCCTGAAAATATCCCAGATCAATATCAACGGTATCTCTTCTACAACCGCCAGAGTTAAATTAGATCAAGTATTGTAATTCGCTGAGAGACATGGTGTGCAAATTATCATCTTTTGGTACTTTACTTTTTCTGGGTGAATGAGTTTATGGACCTGATCTAGCTCTGCTGGTCACGGGGATGAAAAACAACAACAAGAAGAGCAGCTAGAAAGAGTAAATCTGTAAAGGATGATAAAAAGAAAAGTCCGACTTATAATTCAGGAGAGTTTTGAACATATTGAATAATAATAATTTTGCTTTTTTCAAAACATAAACTTAAAAAGCAATTTCTGAATTTAATTTTTGAACTTTAACTGTTACCGTAAACACAATATCTTAAAATTTATTGATTATATTCTTATAAATTTTTGTAGATTTCTTTTATACATTATTTTTAATGTTCTGAACTAAAAACTAATATATAAATGCAGTTTTAAGCATTTCACAATTATTCATATACTAATTGGGCACATTATTTTCAAAAAAGTCTTGTTTGTTTAATTGTTTTAGCCATATCTCAGCATGCATTCGATATATTTGTTATTAGTTTTAGTTGAAAACATTTATATTGAAAATGTTTTTAATATCTGCTTGTAATTTTCCCCCTACAACTGTTGGGATAGTAGGTAATTTCGTTGTTTATTTTCTCTACAATTGTCGCTTTTTTTCAAAATGTTATTAAAATATTTTTTTTTATTTTCATTATTTTGCTACATATTCAAACTAAACCTAAAATAAAAACCAGCATTTGAAGCATGCTTAGAAAAAAAAGTTTCCGAACCCAGTCGGAGTTCAAAGAAAGAAAAAAATAATCTAATAATATACCAGATATAGAACTTGCTTACCACAAACGTTTCTAGAAGCATTAGAAATGATACTCAAATTCACTTTTCTACGGCAGCTGATTTGATTTTTTACCTCTGTACTGATCGGCCATCTGGATTATTAAGGTGTAAGCCATTAGCAATATTTCAGTTTTATCAGTCGTCAGATGGTACGAGATAGTTAAGACTGGGGCCCCTAATGGTTTCCCTTGGACGTATTTGAATCGCGGCCGGTCAGAGCTCTGCTGAAGTGTAGTTTCCACACGCCACCCATTAGACAAAAAAAATCAGTTATAATAAAAATTGCGTTTCGTGACTTTTCTTTTTCACGCCCACCTGAAGAAAGCAAATTCGGACGAACAGCACGCCATCACGCTTTGAAGTTCGGAATTGAAATCCTGAAAGGAATTCTTGCTGGGAAAACCTGAAATCCTGTAGTCTTCCTGAAAGCTTCAGTGTTCCCAAAACTTCTTTTATATCTCATGTTTTCTTTCATATTTATTTGATTTCAACTGAAAATATGAAGAGAGAATAATGAATGGTAGTAACTGGCAACTCAATTTAAGTTATTCTTAAAATTGTTTTGAACATGAATCTGTAATATTGCATTTGCTCAAAGTTGGTGCTAGTCCTATGAAGATATTTACAGATTTTTATTAATGAATGCCAGCTTAATGCCCCGAGACTATGTTGGCAAATGTGATGCTAAATATATTATCCAAAATTACACAAAGTATGACTTTTTTCCCTATTAGGAACCGAAATCTGGAGGCAAATCTAAAAAATTCCATATTTTATTGAGAAATTAAAATCTGAATCGTTCATAAAAGCAATCGATCCTTTTTCTAGAGTCATATTCATGATACCTACTATAGATTTGCCCTCTTAACGTTAATGTTTTTTTTTGAAAAAGTACTAGAATACTTTTATATCTTCTGTTTGTATTTAAATATTTTTTTTTCTGTTTTTGATGACAAATATGATTAGGCTAATGGGGAAAGGCAATCCGTGACATTTTGACCTAAACTATTTTGAAAAACGTTTTTTATCTTGAATTGGTGATATTGCTTTTGTAAACTAATGACATCGCTAGAACTAGATTTATAGATTTTCTTAATGAATGTCATGATAAAACTCGGCAGACTTAAGTGGCCATTTTGCAAATTTAGAAACAAATATGTTCACAAAAAAATGCAAGAAATATGCATTTATCTGTAATAGGTCCCGAAATGTAAGAATAATTCTAGAAAATCCCATACACAATTGAGAAAATTTGAAGCATGAACGCTCGTAATAGGATATTTTCTTTTTCTAGAGTTATAATATTGATAATAGCTATAATTCTGCACTCTGAATGCTATTATAGTTTTCGATACAAAGGCTAAATATTTTTGTTTAAATTCTACTAGTTCTGTTCTTACTGTACTCTTCGGAAATGCTTTATATTATGTGCATGGTTTTTTTTTTGAGAAATAAAATATTGTTTTACATTTTAATATCTTTTGTATTGCGTAGTCTTACTCTGAGACCGTAATAATATAACATACAATATAAATTATTTTTTTAAACGCTTAAAGCTTTAACTTAACTCCAGTCTTAAAATTCATTAACATTCATTATCTAGACTTTAAAGGTTTGATACCTGGTGCTTAAATATTTGAGAGTTAATGTTCTTAATATCGAAAGAAGTTAAGCGTATTTATGTTTATCAGCATGATTATTAATTACTCTATCTCATTCCGAATTATTTTGCTTCAAGCGTTGATAGAAATTGAGAAGGAATAAAATACGAAGAAATTTCGTCGGAAACAATGGTAAACCTTTACGTGTCACATGATCGGGAAAATTTTGATGGACCGAACTCATTATTGGTTTTTGAAAATATATGTGGTAAATAAACCCCGCATCTTCCATTTTATCTTGGTATGTAGTAATTGAAAAAAAATATATGCATTTAATCTTAAACATATATTTTGTTTTAAACATATCAATATAAGAAAAATCATGTGTAATAGATTTTTTTTTTTACTTTTATATTCAAAATCGATCTCGAATGAAAGAAAATTTCCCCTCATTTCAAGAAAATCAGTAGATGAAATTTAGGGACACTAGATCGCAATTCAAACTTTTTTGTATTTTTTTTTAATTTTTTAGTCGGTCATGTATTACCCTTCCTTCATAAGAAACCTTAAAAACTGATTCAATGAATAATAAATGGTGATTCTTTCCTTAATTACATACAATACTTCAAGGGGGCTAACAGTAAAAAAAATATTAAACATTTTCCTGTTGCATTTGAACCTCAATTTATACCTTTGAAGGAGACAGATTAGACTCACGATAGCATAAAAGGAATGGATGTGTTTATTGCATTTTTATGTTTTAACCCATTCGTTACCAAGCCTAAATTGTATGAGCTTATTACCATTGCCATTTCTGTTTCGAGTGTTATTGTTTATCTAAGTTTTATTATTTCAAAATAAATACACATATTTTGTCTTAAATAATCATTTACATATATAAAACTCAAACACGAGTATACTCGTGATTGGCAATGGGAATACAACAGGACTCGATATTATTGTCTGGCCTATCCTGATAAACCATCTTTATGCATTGGACTTTGTTACAAATTATATCATGAAAATAATTTGCCCGGAGACTCGATGCAATTGTCCGATGAGTCCTCATAATCTTCCATTATGAATAGGACTTTGTCAGGGATCCTATTATAAATCATGCGAAAATGAAGATGTATAATATATGTGATTATTTTGCTTAAAAATTTTATAATACGCGATGAAGTTGATTTTTGTTCAATTTCAATGATTAAAATACCATATCGTACTTGTTAAATAAAGTCGAATTTTTGTAAAAACAATTTATTTGTAGCTATTTTCAAATCTTTACACTTGTATATTTATGTTTGTGGCCATAAAAAGTTTGTAAGTTTGACAAGTTGCACGTTATTATATATTGAAAGTACCACGAGCATATTCGTGTTGGAAATGGGTAACAACCTGCTAACCACGAGTATATACGTGGTTGGCAGCGAATGGGTTAATATTATCATTTTTCTTTTACTTGTGGATTCAGATCGTAGGTTATGCGTGGAACATAAATATATTTTCTTTTCAGTTTCTTCTTTATTTATATTATTTTTCTGTAAATAGTTTTGGAAAAATTTCATGCATATGCATTTTACTTCTTAGGATATCACCAATAGTCAACTCGACTGCATCAAATAATTTGTCGCTGATTCCCTTTTTAATGCATCAATTTTGAAATAATGCTACTATTAATTATTTACTAATGCATTATCTCTATTGACTCCTCATGTAAGTCCTAACGCAACCCACTCAGCTATTGAGATCTTGCGTGTATGAAGAATTAGTCAAGTAATCCGTTCTTCATATAAGCTGATCAAGCAATTTTATTTTTCTTTCATAAAAGTTCAATTACATATAACCAGTTGCACCGTTCCAAAATCTTTATTTTTTCGAAATTTTATATTTTTTCCCTCAGCCCTTGCAAATTGGTTGGGTATGCCTTTATGTATGCTAAATAAAGTATCTATTTTAATTTTAATATCAGAAGGACTCTTGTAAATAAATATTGGATCGTTTTCAGAAAATATAAATTAAACTTATAAAATAAAGTGACACTGACTTTTCTAGAATACCAAACAAATATAACCTAAACATACCCATTAGTTTATTTTACGCTCAGGCTCTGATAAAAATAGGATAAAGTTAAATGTTTATTCTTTTAATGACGGCATATTTATGAATAGAGGATCACCAGGTTTATACAATATTTTAAAGAATTAATATTGTTATTTATATAAATTGCCGAAATAATTCATGTATAGCATAAACGTAAAAACCCAGAGGAAGGGATTTCCTCTAATTCGTTTAGCATATTCTATATTAAAGAGGAATTTGTGTTCTCGAACCGCTTTTTCCTCATTCCATTCAAACCAAAATTTGACCCCAAACTACATTTACAGTCTCAAAATCATACGCCAAATTTCATATATTAATTCATTTTAATATTATCCCTCTGATTCTCCTTTTTAGAGTTGCCTTTGCAATTTATATTCAAATAGCCGGACTGGCAAATTTCCTAAGAAGAGATTTTGACCAAAAGTTTGGAAAAATGTGCAAATTTTGAGTAAAGATGACGGCATACCGAATTTATTGTATCTAGGTTAAGTTATAGAATAGACTCTCCGACCCGCCACGAAGGCCCGTGGATTAACCATAAGCACTGAATGACTGAACTGCCTCAACAGCAATTATAGGGGATTGTGATTGAGTCTTAATGACCATCACCGGCCATAGTACAACCTTCCCCGAAGGAAGTACGCCCCGTTATCGATGAAAGGAGCCTAACCCAAACCTATTAGTGTGCTCAACGGGTTGGTGAGATCCAACCACCATACCGAAAGCATCTCATCCCCAATTACGAGGTGCCCTCGGGGAGGGGGGTTGCAACTGGGTTAAAGAGCATTTTCGTTATCATTACACTGATGGACATTTTCTTAAAATGTATGTTTCAACTTCGTAAACTTAGAATTTGGAGATTTGTCAAAATGTTGAGTTCGAATTTTTTGGCGATGATTATAAGATTTTATCTATGCTTCGTAAAAAAAGAAGAAAACTCGTAAGTGATGGGTAAATGGATACTAATTGTTGTTTCGGCTATCACGTTACGGCTATTAGTTAGTTTTAGTTTCTACAATAGTATGCTGAATGAAGTAAAGATATTCAATTAGGTTATTCAAATAGTTAGAGGGAAATATTATCTAAACAACCCGCCTTAGAGCTGCTTTACATAGGGACGTTAATATAACTAAACTCGCTGAACAAAAGCATCTTTTCTGTAATCGCAAATTTGTGACCCCACCTACACCTTCCCTTCTTATTGAAAATGTCATAAGAAATAATTCCCATTAAATATATAAATGACTAAAAATGGCCTCTAAGGAAAATAAAACGCGTTTTATTTTATTTCCTTCATTGGCTTAATTTCATCGAAAATTGGCTACTCATCTTTATAAGTAATTACGCCATCTAGTGGTAGAATATTTTAAAATTAAGCTCAAGACTGAATGCGTTTAGTTGCCATTTATATTAATAATTTTATGTTAAACTTTGAACTCATAAATTGCAGTAACTACCTTATAGACTTCAAGAAGCACATTTTCTTAAGTTGCTAATAGCAACATTTTGCATTAATTTCATATTGATAATTCAATTACAGTTGCCTTGATAATTTTAGATTTGAAATATATTTGTTATTTTGTAAAGAATAGATTATTGTGTCAACTGGACTGAAAAAAAAATGTTATATCACAGTAGTTCTTATTCAGTAGAATTACAAAAAAAAAAAATTATAGAAGAGACAAATTACTCTTCATTCAATAGATCGCATTGTTTTAAGTTAATCAAATGTTTAACGTTTCACTAAGTCTAGAACATAAAGTAATTCGTCAAGTGCAGTCATTAGACATAGAAAAATAAAAACCTGATTAAATTCCACAACAGATTCTTATTTTATTTACTGCTTTCATTTATTCGTTAAGGTTTCGATTTCCCGCTGTAGAAAGTTTCTGAATTCTAAAGGAACACATTCTAATTAAGAGACAGATTTGATGAAAGTTAAAGCAATAAACTATAGTTTGAATTACTTAATTACTTAACAATTAATTCGGGAGTTTCCCATTGAAACTTAGAATTGAAAGTTTTAATTAGTAACCCATATTTAAAAGTGCTTTCTTGTACTATGGATACCCTTTTAAATGTGTGATTTCACAGAAGAATAATTGTTCTTTGTAACGCTGTAAATATTTAGCCTTAATTTAATCCTGTGATTGGCACAAAATAGGTAGTACAGACATCTTTTTTTAAAAAAAAATTGGATGACCCACAATTAAAGTTACCACTTAAAATCCAGAAGTAACAAGGAGACATTTTTCTGATTTTTAAGAGGATATGAAATCATAAAAATAGAATCATTATAAATATTTTAATATTTCCAGGACAGTATAATTATCACACATGTAGTTATTTAATATTATTTCAAAATAAGTTAGCCAGTAAGGGTATGGGGAAGAACAAAATATATATATTTCTTTAATCAATAAAGAAACTCGAAAACTTATCTAAACAGGCAGTCGAATATTTAACAATGTTAGTATATCCAGAAATTCGCATATTATAAAGCCTCAATTCATTACTAAACAATCCCCATAACACATAGCATACAGAAAGAATTCGATAGAGATCAATACTTCAAAAGAAATGTTTAGTTCTTGTGTGTATGCATCCACTTTTATAGCTCCCGTGGCAGGATTTTGAAGTCCAAATTTTTTAAATATGGGAAGCCTTAGCTCATAGTATAAACATCGACAAAATTTCTACACATTTGAGATATTTATTTTTGTCTGAAATCCATCAGCCAAGTTTCTATTCAATGCCGGAGACTACTGACATCAGCATCTGTTAGTGTCTGTAAAACGATCTTCCTTTCTCCAAGACTGATTGTGATTGTAAAACAATTTAACAAGTTAGGAACATTAATATAAAATGGATAAATAACTCTCTAATAATAATTTATCTTTCTACATTCTTGATTTACATATATGGTTATACAATGTGACTAGGAGAACAATCTATCTAAAGGTGTATTAGACATTACTAAAGAAGTGCTATTAAATTTTTGATTAATATTAGACAAAATATAAGATCCTTCGTAAAAAAACGATTTTCTAAGAATAACAGGAATGTATAATTATAGAAATGTTTCCTTGGGCTCAAAAGGGTCTAAAAAGGAGTTGATCAATTTTTTTTGTGGATGACTTTCGTGATTTTAGTACGATGGGGGTGGTGAAACAGAATTGCAAGAATCAAGAGACCAAGCAGTCTGTAAAAACCAAAAATGCTTTTGATATTCTTGAATTTATCTATTTATTAATTCTACCATTCAAAATGCGTTGGCGGAAAAAAATATATTTTCATTCCCCCTACTCCCCGAAAAAAAAGCTATTATTGTTCATCTGGTAATTGCTAATATACAAGGCAGAATTTATTTGTAACGGAACAAAATTATAGCATGAGTCTGACAAAAAAATATGGTGAATATGGAGGATAAAAACAAGAAGGAATCTAATTTGAAGACCGCTAACGCAATACATAAACATGATTTTTCCCTGTTCTTTTATGTATTAGATATATCAAAGCTGTTTTTTTTCCAAAATTGTTTTTTGAGTTATCTATAACAGAAAACAAAAGGATATCGTATGTGAGTGATGGTTTTGGTATGTATTATTGCTGTTATGCTTATCAGGATTTAATACACTGTTTTGAACCCAGATCTTCTCATCTGTTCAGTCTTGAATCCGTTATCCAGAGTTACCAAAATAAAATATTTTGATGCTACTGGAGTGAAAATTTTAAGATGGATTATGCAGTTTTTAAATTAATTTTTTTTTTGTGATTGCATATATATAATATGAAAACGTATATCCATTATCAATTTATAACATGCTGATAGTTACTTTTTATAAAAAAAAATATTGCTTCAACAGTCTTTTTAAGTTTTGAGTGGACAACGTATCTTTACATTTTATTTATAAATTTATCATAAAATAGTGGGAATAATAACTACAATTATTGAAATATAATTTCTAACTTGAATCAAGTTTAGTCGAACTTTATTTTGACATTAAGGAAATTGTAATTAACAAAAAAATAAAATAAAATAAATTCTTTCAAATTTTCTTAATTCAATACTTTAAATTCAAAGCTTGTGGACCGGGTTAGCCTTATTGGTAGGGCATTGGACTTGCACTCCTTAGGTTACGAGTTCAAAACTCACCGGCCAAAATATCCCCCGAGTGTGTGGCGATTGGCGCTCATTAAATCTGTTCGTGATCGCAAAGTCTTCCATGTCGAAAGTAATACCACTGGGGTTCCTGGATCAAGAGGTGATCGTTCTATGTTCCAGGTCTAAATTACGATCTGAGATGTATGAATGACTTTGCATGAATTTAGTCCGCCCCTAAAAAGGGATGTGACACGTGTGGAAATAAGTCGTAATCTTGCCCCTAGATGGTGCTACTTGTAAAATAAGACTCTTTTTTCAGCTTAAATCTGCTGCTCTACACAGCTGGGGGCTTGTCCATGGTAAGTGTCATAAGTAAGAACAACAACAACAGCAACAAGTTGAAAATACGCTAAATTTTAAATTTACAACTTAAAGATTTTTTCTTATTTGTTCTTTCTATCAGAACTAAGTTGGCCCTGCAAAAAAATGGAGATATTATTTTTGGAACTTAGTGTGATTTCCCAATCAATGATATTCGCCTTCCGTTTCATATATTTTCATTTTCTTCAAACTTTGTAAATATTTTCTACTTAGATTCTAAAACTACTCATTATTCATAAACTATTTCAAGATATTCTATGAAGGGACTTCTATAAGATGCACTTCAGTCATACTTTTTGTATTTTAGAGCCACAACGGCAGACTAAACGCTCATTAAATGATAATGGAAATGACAACTAAGACTCTTACGACATGAACCAATCACTCTTCTCGGTACTTACACCACTTTTGAGACAAATCAACATTTTTAAGTTGTTTAAAAACCGTTTGATATTTGCATCTCTATTTTGGTTGAACCTTTCGTTATTGATTACGTTTTGACGTGGAGAAAAAAAAGTATTGCCATTTTTATTTCCAATCTCCATATTTGTCTTATTTCACTCAGCATATATTTTTAACAACTTTTCATTACTAAATTGTGTGTAACATTTCTTTTTAACCATATTCATCTTATTGATCTAAAATTTGAACCTTATTCGAAATATAATGTTCCAATTTAATAATGAAATGAGGATATTCATAAACTGAGAATTTGAATTAATCATATTGTATATTGATCATTTATTAGAAAAAATGTTTGCAGTTCTATAATGAAATTCGTAAATTACGAATTTTATTTAATCATATTGTCTAAAATTTGATCATTCATTAAAAATATAGTTTTCCAATTTAATAATGAAATAATGATGACATTCATAACCTGAGAAATTGATTTAATCATATTGTCCGGAATGTCATTTTTAATTAGGAATATAATTTTTCAATTTAATAATGAAATTCGTAAATTAAAAATTTGATTTAATCATGTTGTCTAAAATTTAATCATTATTTTAAAATATATTTTTTCAATTTAATAATGAAATAATGACATTCGTAAACTGAGAAATTGGTTTAATCAGATTGTCTAAAATTTGATCATTTATTAGAAATATAAGTTTGAAATTTAATAATGAAATTCGTAAATTGAGAATTCGAATTAAAATTTTCAACCCATTCCTTTATTTGATTTATCCTTAAATAAATATCATTCATTTTGAGAATATATTTAATAAGGAAGATTACAAGGAAATGTGACAAATGGAAATTTTAATTTCGAGCCGATATGTCTTTACACTTGAATTTGGAGACATGTGTAATTATTTTGCTAATTAGAAACTTCATTTATGAATAGAATTTTTGCTCCAACCAGAACTACTTCAATTACAACGTGCGACATTCATTAATTTCGTAATAACAATTATTTTCACAATCGTCCAACAATAAAACTAAAAGATTTTAACACCAAGCAATACGAATTCAGTTCTCAAAAGAGATTTGAGAATTTGCCAAAACTTTAATTATAACTGAAATGACTTCATTATTTTTCTTATCAGTCATTTTAAAGAAACAATGACTTAATTAGAGAATAAATCTCTGTTACGTGGTTTAACTGCTAATAAAAGAATATATACAATTATACTCGTTAAATAGTTTTGTATTTATTTTCTAAAATTTTATATGAATAATTTTTGAAGGTGACAAATTTTAATCATAAGAGATTTTAATTTATGCATTATGTTAAGATAAATTGGATAGCGTAAACAAAAACTCTAATTATTATAAAACAATGACATACTTACTTTAATATGAACTACTATTATCCGAAATTTTATGCTCCAGCTTTTTGTATCTTTTGAAGAAGTATATATCATTTCAATGAAAAAGAGTATTCACTTTTATTCCTTGTTATTTCATGACAGTTAAATAAAGCCGTATAAACAGTAATTTGTTATATTATTTAGGCGTGATTTTGTAAGCTTCGTAAATGTAAATGATTTCCATATTTCAAATTAAATTTTCAAAGTAAGAATTAATAAGGGATTTTAATCTAATCTCTATTTGAATCTTATTATATTAAGATCATCATTGTCACTTGTATATTAAAAAGCTGATATTTACAGAATATACAGTAATAAAATATTTCATCGTAGTTATTTAATGGAGATTAAAAAGACAGTAAAAGAAGAAAAATTTAAAAAAAATAATTGTTCTGACTTAAAATATTGAGCTGAATCTATGAAAGATTATAAAATATTGAGTCGTAATATTGGTAGAACTAATTTTCTTGAAGTAATAGGCTGTTGTGAACAATGAAAACTTTGGAATAGAGCGCATAGATTGGTTTGAAATACCAAATCAAGTAATTATTAGATGATGTTTGCGGAATAGTCATCAATGCCCTATTCCATGACAATATTTTAAAATAAATTGAAAATATCAATATCAAAGAAAGAGGAAATTGAAAAAACCGTTACCTTGCCATAAGAATATTTGAATTTGTGGCTTTAATATTATAAAATATCATATCGTATAATAGTATAACTAATAATTAATGAATATATCGTTATAAAAATTGAAAGCTTTAGAATAGAATACATAAAATTGCTTTGACATGTCTTGGTAACTTCCAAGTAAGAATTGTGCAATTAAAGATATGTGCTTAGCCAATATGGGAAATCATATATCAAAGAGGGTTCCTGACTACAGACTATATAGAAAATGTTGAACACAGGGACAAGAAAAGAAGATGCTCTTCATGTGTGCAGAATGTGATATATTTTTGTATATTGTAACTTGGTTCTCAACTTTTCATAGCAAAAAAATCATTAATTTTTTTCCTAATTGCATAGGGTTCCATACGAAGTATATTCCTCAGCCCAGAAATTTAAGCGTAAACATAAAGCTCAACAAATTAAATATTTTTTCTTTAATACTACTTTGTAAGTAATAATAAAACTTTAACAAAAACTGAAAGAAATTCAAAAGAGAATTAAATGACCCATGAAAAGGGTTAAACAAATAATAGAGCCTACTTCATATTAACTTATATGAATCTTTCATAAGCAAATACTTTTTCCCTTATCTATTTCTGCTATTTCCAAATGAATTTCGACGAATTGGGAAAGAAGAATTGCGGTATATTTTTACCTCCGCCAGCAAAGTGTGATAAATCGTCGATTGCTGATTAGGAAGAGGCACCAGTGATCCAATGAGCAGTGAGCATAATTCAGTAAACGTCTGAGAATTTATTTAGCATTAGTCGATACGCCAATAAGATTCACTGGCATAACAGCTCGATCAGGAATGAACCTGCTCCAACTGCAGTTCCTTTATTCTGACATCGTTCATTCAGCTATGGTTAATGACCGATATCTTCAGTTTTATCTTATGTTGCTCAAGACAGGAAGAAGTGTTCGATAAAAATGGAATGTGGAATAATAAAAGTTACATTGAAAAATTAAAATTTAGCTATAAAAGACAATAGATTAAGTAAATCAATCAATATGACATAAATTTAATTATTTTCACCTCAATGTGTTTTCCTGATTTAATTTTATTGAATCTATTTTATTGAATTATTAAATTGAATTATGAATTTAAATTGAATTGGGGATTTGAATTAAATTATAAATTTGTTTAGCGAGATATTTTAGAATAAAATAAAAAATGAAGCCCTGTACTCATCATTGAACATTGGTAGCGAGAAATTTATTTTGCTTATTCCATGGTACTATTAATTTGCTACGTTATTTACTTCTTATCGTAGAAAAACAACAAATGAATTAATTTAAGCACCATTGAATCATGGTTGGGGTGAGATTCTTACTTAGCCAGATAACATCTACAGTACACAAGTAATTACTTTTGTACTGTGGTCACGTTACTCGGCTACAAACTCAAACGTCGCAAGTTTGATCCTAGAGTACTTCGCATCTTCCGTAATGGTGTCTTTCGAGCTTGGATAAGCAACCTTCGTAAAGATATTGTGGAGCCCTCTACCGGCAGCAAAAGTCGTGAGGCGCATTAAATACAACAGCCAAGATCCTCACCATCTCACAAAAATACATGTCATAAGCTTGGCGCAATTGTATCTTTCGTCTTACCACAAACTCACTGATGAGAGAAGTATGTATTGAAAGCCTTATACCCCTCGGCCCAAAGTGCACTTTTGGTCTAACGGTCAAGATACTCGGCTACAAATGATTCAGATTACGAGTTCAGGTCTAGGGCAATCCGCATTCATCAAATGGTAAAAAATAGTTTAGTTTTTCCAATTTATGCCTTATTATTCAAATAAAAATTATTTTAATATCCTCATTGGTTACACATAATGATTCTTTGGTTTTTAAGGACTAAGAGTAGACAATTATCTAAATCTGGGAACTTACTTTATTCTTAGTTTATACTTATTATTCTTGGAAGTGTTGGGGGTTGAAATGTTCACTTCTATTCAAATTTCTTAATATTGGAGATAGAAAAAAAAATCCAATTTGCCAAATTAGCACTTCATTAGAATTATCAAATTTTGTAATTGAAGTTTTTCAATAACAACATTTTAATTCTCTTACAATTAGAAGTTAAAGGTTGAAAGCAGCTTTTCGAACCTTAATATTGATTATTTTCCTAATATCAAAATTTTTTATTGTCAAATTGTAACTTAAATGTGAAGGTGCATCTTTTGCCTTTCAGCTGGCCGAGAGGATTTTTTTTTAAATTCTGAAGTTGAGACTCACTAAGTGTATCTGGGATGTACAAACTCGGATTGATGTTTGTGTTTTTCTGATTTTTTTAAATTTATAATACATTTCAAAAAATAGATCATCTATTTACATCGTTTTTCAATTAAGTTAATTAACATACAATCGAATTGTACGTTGCAGGAGCTAAGAAATAAAGATTTGTTTTTAAAGAAAAGTGGATAAATTTCCATACTTCTCTGAATCGAGCGAGCGTTTTCCACGAGTAGCCCTCCCTCTTTATTGGATGAACGTCGATTCCATTACGGCACCGTTAAAAAGGACTCAACTTAAAAAGCGCGGTTTAAAGATAGAGAATCAAAGCAAGTTCGGAGAATGTCATACATTGGTTGGCCTTAGCTTGAGATAGCACTTTTTCTCTTAGAGAAGCCATTGAGAGCTTTGCTGTTAACCGAGATTAGCAGATTAAATAATTAATTTGCTGTGAATTTGTAGCTTGTGTTGCAAATATTTAATACTTATTTTAATAGACTATAAAGTCTACGCCTTCATATCATTCTTGTGTGAGATTTTTTTTTGTAACTATGTCGTGTGATATTAAATGATATTTGCAATATTGCATAATATTATTGAATGTTTAATTACATAACATATAATGACAAAATATTTTAAAATATTGGGCACTATTTTGTGCTACCTATCCCTGGTAGCATACAAATATTTTACAATATTGAGCAATATTCGCAATATTGTTTAATATCATATAATATCACACAATATTGTACAATATCGATCAATATTCGCAATATTGTTTGATATCATATAATATCACACAATATTATACAATATCGATCAATATTCACAATATTATACAATATCAATCAATATTCACAATATTGTACAATATAGATCAATATTCACAATATTGTACAATATTGATCAATATTCACAATATTGTTTAATATCAGATAATATTGTACTTCATTATTCAACAGGATGTGCTACCTGGGAAGGAAGATGAGTTTTTCTAATTGTATTGAGGAATTAAATATTTTTTTGTGGTTCATGTCTGATATTTGGTCACTTTAAGTATAGCGAAAATGGACATTCGACTATTGTTCGATGAATCTCTGCTTGTTGACACAATTAGGCGATGAAAGGTCAATATTGGAAGCCACGTAGAATCGGATGTTCAATATTTGAAGCCTTTTAAGGTGTCAACGGAAATGTGCTTTGTTGACTTTTGTGTTGTCTGCGTTATTGGTAAAATAAAAGCGAAAACAGCTTTAGATGTGTGCTGAGACATTGAAAGACAGAACTGCTGAAGAGATTGGTGGTGGAGGGAAAAAACATCTATTTGTTTCGATATTTTTTCTTCTTCTGTTCTTTATAAGTATTTTCTTTGGAAAATACTTCCTTGTCATTTATGCGTTTCTTTTTTTATCTAATTCTTCAAAGACCTGAAAAAAATGGAACATAATGGAAGTTGATGGAACGTAGATATTGGCTTATTCTTTGTTGTACAATGGATTCTGGAATGTTTCAATAGTAGTTACAAAAACTTGGTATTATGTTTGGATTTGTATCGATGCAGCCGAATTGTTTTGTAAAGAACCTTATATTTTGTATCCGTCTGAAATATTTGAAAGTTATTATTAGTTTGTGGGTACTTTTCGTAGGAATTATTTTTTAAAAATGATCGAAAATAATTACATTTATTATTTGTATTTATGAAACAAAAATATGAAAATTAAGTACCAAACTATATTTTAAAGATCTGCTTTTCTCTAAAAAGATAACAAAAAAAGTATTTTGACTAAAAAGGTAATGAAAAGCTTCTTTTGACTAAAAAGATAATGAAAAGCTTCTTTTGTATAAAACGATAATAATAAGCTTCTTTTATATAAAATGATAATTAAAGCTTCTTTTATCAAAAAGATTTATAAAGAAAAAGTAATTGAGAGATTTTAAAAATAATTTGCTAAGACACATTATGACATATTATCCATTGCGTGAAATTAAAAAAAAGGAAGTATTTTTATCCATTTTTAAGTACCGATAAGTAACCTTAAAACAAGAGGAAACATTTGCAAAGGATTGAAGTCCGCGCTATACATTAATAATTTTTCTATGTATACTTTATATATCCAACATTCAGAGTCTTAGATAATAAAAATAATCTTAGTAAATACCTATGTTATGCATATTATCTTTTAAATTATTGGAAAAGGATTCTCAATGATACAGAAATATAAAGTAATAAAATAAAGGTGGTAAATTTAACTGCCGTAAACTAATAAATTTTCCCTAATATAAATCATAAAACCTTTGGTCACGAATCAAGCTATTAACTTTTCAAGCTTTTATTTCCTTCAAAACACCGTGTTAGGATATAATTCTAATCAATAACTACTCCTCAAATCTGGCAAACACTTAAACGCGTAGGGGCATTTATCCCTCATATCTAATCAGTTTCTGGCACTTTCCCCTCCGAAGCTGATCATTGTCAGTGCTTCACGGGACAAATTGCGTTAAGTGTTAGAATCTGAAACCAATTGGACTGCGGACGTGACCGAACGAGATACTCTTCCCAATAGAGAGAAACAAAAATAGCACTCAAAGGGAAGGACCCGCGCACTTTTTTCTCTGGTGAGATGAAATGATGTCTGCGCCTCGGAAACTATCTCACTAAAGTCTTTCTGCCGTCGCTGATTAGATGTTCCCTCTCTTCTGTCAATCTCTACAGATGTGAGCTTTTTTATCCTCCAAGCTCGAAATATAGGCGAAATTATTACGATTTTACGCAATATTGAAAAATATTGATATTACGATATTGCACTATATTTTGCAATATTGAACAATATTGTTAATACGATTATTCTAATTAAGTTTTCAATATTGAGTAACCTTGTTAATACGAATATTATACTAAACTTTTAAATATTGAGTAACCTTGGTAATACGATTACGATACGAATTTTTTAAATATTGAATAACCTTGGTAGTACGTTTATATTACTAAATTTTTAAATATTGTATAACCTTGGTATTACGATTATGATACTAAATTTTTAAATATTGAATAACCTTGGTAATACGATTATGATACTAATTTTTTTAATACTGGGTAACCTTGTTAATACGATTATTATACTAAATTTTTAAATATTGAGTAAGCTTGGGAATACGATTATGATACTAAATTTTTCAATATTGAATAACTTTGATAAAACGTTTATAATAATAAATTTTTCAATATTGTTATTACGATATTATACTAAATTTTTCAATACTGTTATTACGATATTATAATAAATTTTTCAATATTGTTATTACGATATTATACTACATTTCTCAATATTGTTATTACGATATTATACTAAATTTTTATATATTTTATTACGATATTATACTAAATTTTTATATATTTTATTACGATATTATACTAAATTTTTCAATATTGTCATTACGATATTAATCTATATTTTTCAATATTCTCATCACGATATTATTCTATATTTTTCAGTATTCTCATCACGATATTATACTATATTTCTCAATAATGAGCAATATTGTTACTACAACATTATACTATATTTGTCAGCACTTTTAGTAAGATACTTTGCTTTATTTTTGAATACTGGTAATTTGGTTTCTTGAACATATCCATATACATTTTGCAATAATACTATTTGATTATAAGATGAATTATTAAGAGAAGTTAAATAATCGGGAATAACATTGTAATGAATTAAAATAAAACTTCATTCGTTTGAAGAAAAACGGTGCAATGAGTTAACATTGCTGAATCTACACTTTTTCATTCAAAGACCAATATATTATGTTCGCCCCGTCCTTAGTGAATAATACATATGAATATTTTTCAATCTTGCCTACATATGAACTGGTTGTTTAAATAAAATTAGGATTGCACATACTTTAGTATGTTTTTCAAAACAATCTAATATTGTAGTACTGATTTTATAGTTTATTTGTCATTAATTATATTTTTGAACTTTCATTCAACTTTACCATGTAAAATCGGACACCAGAGGGCGCTAAATGACATTGTCAGTATAGGAACAGAGAGAAAAAGGTTATAACAATTAGTTATAAAAATGGGGGTTTTTTTGTGTGTGTGAAATAAGATTTTTTTGAAAGAAAGTATCGATAAACTTAATGAACACATATATTAAATAAACATAAATAGGAAAAGCATGAAATAAAAAAATGTGACTCGAACCAAGTACCCGCTGCACAGACGTAATTCATGTTATTCTGACCATCCTATTGAAGTGAAAATACTTCTAATTGCTAAGTTTAAATTATGTATTCTTATAGTTATTTATAGTTTTTTTTAAAATCACACTTTTTTTTGAAAAAAGACATATAGATACACAAAAAGAACAAAATATTATTTAAATATAAAATTTGATCCAAGTTGTTATAGCCATTTTCGAGATGCACGGTATATATATATATATACAAAAATTGCTGGTATACAATAGAATATACAATAATTAGTGTATAAGATAATTAATCTCAGCTTCCAGTATACTTGTGAGCAGAGACATTTTTTGTAGTTCTTTTTCTATTTTCCCACTTAGTTCTCTTTTTAAATATTACCACTTGTGAAAAAAGAATTAATAAGGTAATTGTTTCTAAACTAAATAAAATGAGATTTTCAACTACATAGAAGTTTTAAGCATGTTTTAAAAATAACGACCTAACCAAACTTTGAAAATGTAAATATGAAATTCAAAGACCTAAAGTTCTTTTTGAAAATATATTTTCTTTTCGCTGAGAGGATTTATATAATATAGCTTTAGGAGTATGAGAAATAAAATAGTCAGTAATGAGATTTAAATTAGAAAGTTAATCGTTAGTACAAAATAAATGGAGCTGTAGACATTTACATTTTTGTTTGAAAAAAGTCATATCTAAGCATCCAGAACAAAGAAATATTTGAACAATAAGAAAATGTTATATATAATGTGCATATTCTTGTTGATTCAAATTCTTGTTGCACATTCATTTAATAAACATTACAAGAACTGTTACCTCTATTCATAAGCTACATAAATTTTCTTAAAATGTAATTCGCGTTCCTCTACTTTGAAATGGATGATTTAACTAATATCTATCTTTTCAAAAAATAATTAATATGCGATTTCCTAAATTTTTATTTGTATTTTTTGTATGGATTGTGTGTTGTCTATTGTGAAATCAATTTTCTCTAGATTAAACAGCTTATTTCAAAATCAGTTTTTTTGTTAAAGAATTCTGTTTGAGTTCGCTTAGTTAACATTTGAATAAGAATTACATTTTAATTTTCTGATTGCTCAATTTTCATACTAAATTCATTTGAATACAACAAATATTTATATATTTTTAAATATTTTATTGGGTTGACATTAGTTTAGTGAAAAAATGATATTTCATTAACCAATGAACATAAAAGAAAAATAGAATTAAATATATGTTATTTCAAAGAAAATGTAAACAGTCTTCAATAACATTTATGATCCAAATTTAAAAAAATTTAATGTTTTGCTATTCGGTAATTTATAGAAACAAAATAACATCTTGCTAAGTTTTTTACACGAAATAATTTTATTAAATTCGATCTGAAATAAGTTGCATTTTATATTACTTTTACAATTGAAATAGTTTATTTAGCATAAAATGAAAGCTTTATCTCACATATTTCAAATAAAAGGAAAAATAAATTTAATGGAAGAATAAAAAGCACATTAAAATTTATTGATTTTGACATATTTTCCCTCTTTTATTGCCTTTTAAATCTTGTATTAGATTCGAAATACAATTTTATTATATTTTTTCATCATAACACTGCGAGATTTCTTTTAAAGAAAAAGTTATTAAATATGTCATGTTCAAATGCATATTTCGAATTCAATATAAATATCAACAATACTTAAATAATTTATTTGAATGTTTTATTTCTCAATTTTTAAAAGTAGGTTGTTCAAGCGTCCAAAAACATGTATAAAATAAATCTGTAATGCAAGTGAAAACAATTTTTTATTAAAATCGGAGTTGTAATTTTTATGTGTTGGTTTATTAATGAAGTATAAAGTTTATGAAAAGTGATAACAATGTATGTAATAATAAAATACAAAGCATATATTTGTATTTTTAATGGATATTTTTTAGCATGTATGAATATCTACATTGTATTTCCCATTTAATAGTAATTGAAATATGATACATTAGAAATTCTTAAGCTTCCCATTTTTTTCATTAATTTTATTTCTAAGTATTTTTATTTTAAAAACTTTATTTTTCACTAATTTTTTTATTCAATAAGGCAAAAAAGTATTTCTTGTCTCTGTTTTAATTTTTTTATTATGATACATTATCATATATTTTATTTCTTTTTTTAGTAATTCTTTAATTCTTAAAGTAAATTTATTAAATATACGAGAAGGAGTTTTATTTAATTTATTTATTTTACAATTATACGGTAAACACTTTTTTTTTGTTAAAGCATAATTTATATCATTAAATTCGAAGGTTTGACTGAAATGATTAATTTTTTTTTGTTTCGTTCGTCTAATTTCATTCAGAAGTTCGCAATTTAAAATTTCCATAATTAGTTAATATATATAATAATGGGTACAATTCGAAATGAGCCATTTCAAAAAAATAAGAATGGAATTTTTTTTCATTTGCATAGTTTTGCAGTTTTCATCCTGTGATTATAAAACTATGTAAAGAATTCACTGTATAGAATAAAGCATTTTGTGATGCAAAAAGATTGAAAATATTCAAATGTATCATCGTCTAGTTTGGATCACGGTAATCAGACATGAACGGTTATTTTTTGTTATCCTTTATGATGGTTTGTCATATTATAATTTATACTACAAAAAGAATTATTTGTCTGACAAATACTCTCTTGAATGGTGCGTGATGATACGGTGAATATTCTACAGAGTTTATTCAGAAAAATATAGAATATTTGGTGTTGAAATCAATAAATTAACTACAGATCTATTTAGTGTATCAAAATTTGAATTCTTCATGATCATTTTGCATCTATGCTCCCCATGCCAATGCTTTCATCAACACTGATTTATATGAACACTGACTTGAAGAAATTTTTTTCGTTACTGGACATGGTCCATTCCATTCTTTTCTTCACTGGTTGTATTTATCAGAAGATGACAATTGCTCTTGTGGGGAAGTCGCCGACCCCATCCACTTTGCTGCATCCTGCCCTTTTACTTTTTCATGGCATCAGAAACCCTCATCTTCGCTAGAAAGTCTTTGGTATAAAAGAGTCCTTAGTAATTCATCTTCCAGAAAAAGAATCATAAACATGATTAGATTTCTAATTGATCATAGAGAACTGTCACAGTTTGATTAAGCTCAGCATGTTTTAGAGTATCAATTAATATTACGTATTTTTTATATTAAATATTAACGTATTTTTTATATTAAATATTAACGTATTTTTTATATTAAATCTTTTTAACCCTTCAAGTTACTATTTTTTTCTTTCATATTTTTATTCTTACTGTACATTATCATGTTAAATTCATCCATTTTTGTTGCCCTCGAAATCTTCTTCACTCTAATTTTATCATTTATTGTAATGTTTTATCTCTGTGTATTTTGTATGCTTTAAACTGATTACTATGTGATGTTTTTTTATAAAGTCCACCTACATCTATTCTAAACTGGAAAGGGGCCATTTGAGCCCTAGAAACGGAGGTTTGGTGTGTTAAATCTGAATTTCTAAATAACTCAACACGTTAAAGTTTCGTGTTGAAAAATGTTATCAACCTTTTGGCTGCAAAACTATTCCTTCGAAATAATGGCTTATCATATCATTAAGTCATTAATTTGGAATTTAATGATTTATGATTGTTCAATAATATCTGTAAAGACTGGAAAATGTCCCGGCGTCCTGGCTGGCTTAAGGGTATCACGTCTTCCGCAGTGATCTGGGCGTCCCGGGTTTTAGTCTTGCTTCAGGCATGGTTGTTCTTCTCCTGTGTTCTAACTGTGAAGTGTGAGAAAGAGCCTGCTCCCCTTGTAAAAAGGAATTGTGCAAGCGAATGTTGGGAAGCATGAGTAATTAATACGTACTCTTGGCCCTAGATGGCGCTAACGAAAAACAAGAAGTGCTAAAACTCAGCTTAAAATCGCTGCCTTCGTGAGAGGGCTTATTCAGTAACAAGGGTCATAAACAACAACAAGACTGACAGATGTGAATTTAATAAAATCAGCCTACTAGTACAAGTATAAATAAAATATATTTAGTACGAAAAAAAAATGCCGAATTGGAAATCTTACCTCTGCATTAATATACAAACTTATAATTTTTTATTTTAACATTAGAATAAACAAAAGCAAGCCTTTGAAAGTTTTCATTAGCCATGCAATTAAATTTATTTTTAATTTCAAATTAATTAATTACTGTGACAAATTCCAAGATAAAATGACAAACATTCCACTGTCAAGTGCAACAACTCCACCCGAAGCATCCGATATCTTACAGAATTTGGAAAATAATTTACCTTCTAAATGAATTATCGTCCTTAAACTGAGCTCTGTGAAATAGTCGCATTAAATGAGTTGCTAGCATCCTTTTTGCTTTTATGACAATTGTCTGCTGACATGTGTAGCAAAGTGATTTTGTGACATAGAAATATGGACGAGCTGGTCAAATATTTACACTGTAGCAGTTTTGCATTTTAAAAAAATGCTGAAATTTGTATATAAAATTGATTATTAAATAAATTGGAAAATTCTTCTTAATCTTAATTTTTAACAATTTCACTGCTAGAGTTGAATATTAATATTCAAAACATCTCCTGTCATGACCCCCTTCTTCACCATCTCTTACTACAGAAGAGAAGGTGCAATCTTATTAAGTAGATAATTCGGTACGATTAGATAGGTGTGACACTCTTGTGAGATACAGAATAATCAACGTGTTAATGTTTTTTTTTTCAATTTTATTGTAAATACCATTTTACGTAATAAAATTAAGAAACCGTAGTTGGTAACTTTTCAAATTAATTTTTGGATTTTGAAATATTTCCAGATGGCCATGTATTAAATATCATTTGAACCTGATTTTCTTAAGATCAAATAAACACTGCATTAATTTTTTTTATAAAAAAATTAAAGATTATATACCCGAGTTTCTAACCTGATGTGACAGCAAATCAAAACGGATAACAAACAGCAACAAAAAAATGGAATTTAATACCCTCCCCCCAATTAAAAAAACCCTGTATCCTGACCGTGGAAGCAGTAGTCGGTAATATGCCGAGTTAAGATAAAAGACTCTGCACTGATCATTTATATATATCTATACGGTGCAACGCACGATTCAAGAATTGAATAGAGAAACAGTAAATTAAAGGATATAAATTTTCCCCATTTTAACCTAAATTCTGTAATCTTCATTGTCGTATACTGAAAATACTTTAGACATAGACCTAAGTACAATTTATGAATACTGTATCTATTGCTCAGTTATTAATAGGGAACAGTGGCAACAATTGGGGTCCTTTAAATACTGACAAAACAATGAACAACGGACAGAACGCTGCTCTTTTCCTCTCCCAACTTGTATTTAGCGCACAGCACATTAGAGGATCGTAGCAGACGCCAGTTTTAGATGCTATGGCAATATTTCCAATGCATTCCTTGCTTTGCATTCATCATTTAATAGACGATAAAAGAAAACTTGACCGAATATTCGCTAACCGGATATTCGGGAGTGTACCGTATAGATAAAAAAACTTTCTCAAGTAAAAAAAAATATAAATCCCTAATTTTTTATCAAAATTATCTGATTTTATATAGTTATAAAAATAAATATTTTAAGTTACACATAGTGTTTTAAGTTGAACATAGAAACAATTTTAAGTTGGAATTAATAAATATATAAAGTTGTTCATAATAAGTATTTTAAGCTGAACATAGTAAATATTTTGAGTTTCACATATCTCAGAATGTACAGAATTATATCAACGCTTCAATTGATACCATTACCACCTTTTTTATTGAAACAAAGGCTTCCTTGTACTGGGCAGACCCAATTACATGTCTTGTTATTTCCAGCAGCCCGATACCCCTGAAGGAATTGTGTTGATAGTTCTGAAAGTGAGTTCTTGTAGCTACTACTAACATTATTGATCTTTTGTCATCCGGAAATGAGGTGCTCCGAGTGTTTTGCACCTCCTCCAAGTGTCAACAAAACTCAATCCGGTCGGATTAAATGGGAAAAAAATCGGAGAACTAAGCAACTTAAGTTGACAATAGAGAAACTTACACTTTCCCACTTAGGAACAGAGTCGTTTGTCTTGGACAGGAAGTATATTTTTATTTTACTTATTTCTTTTTAATTCGTAATGTAGCGTTTAGTTTATAGTACATATGATTAATTCAATGTCATTTTATATTTAAAAAAATTGGTCCATAACTATGTATTTACGTTCAACTTGAAATGCATCGATTGAAATTAAATTTAACTCAGTAATAATGGATCGGTAAGCAGATACGGATCTTTTAACGGCAGGGAATTCCTTTTATTTTCCCAAATGTAAGAATATTAGGTTATATAAACGTTCAAAGGTTTGTTTATGAATTTCTTTATTTGCGATACGTCTATTTAAATAAAATTTCAGCTTATGTATTGGACAGAATCTAGAGATCAAGAGCTGATCATTTCACGGTAGGGAATTGAATACCCTAGATTCAAGGAGCTCGATAATTTTTTTACAGATAGTAAATATTTCAACCTCTCAAGTTTCGAAAGAATAAGAAATTATGCTTCCTTTATAATGTATTCATTCTTCCTTTATACTTGTGATTTAATATAATTATTCAAATTTGGATTAATCTTGTAATAACATTTAGGTTGATAATACAATCGAATGCCGATCGTTTAACGACAGGGAATATTTTCCCAAGACTAAGACTGAGATATTTTTCTTTGAGATAGATTGTCTATTAACCTTAAACCTTTGCTGTCGATGTCGAGTGTGACTCGACATTCAAGACTGTGATTCATTTTGACGTTTTATTTATTTATTTTTCAAATTTAATTGTTAAAAACGCCTACATAATGGTTAAGAGATGCAAATTAATTTTTCCAAGAAATTTGATTTAAAAGAAATATATATATTTATTTTTAATAGCAATAAACAAATCTTTGTATTAGGTGAATAATTTTGAATCGATTTATTTCTCGGACTTGAAAAGGGTTAAAATATTTTATAAACATTAGATTGCCGTTTTTTATGTTTGTATGCTAATTATAATCTTCATTTCTCTCTTCTTTACGACATTTAATTCACGTGCCTTTTATGAAAAGAGAAATATTACTATCAACCTTTAAAGTATAAAATGTAGGAAAAATACTAGGCAATTAAAAATTATTTGTTTTGAGTTTTCAGCTGCATCTTCCGAAAATATTGACATTTTATATATGTTTTAAGAACATTTTCAGACAAAGTATATATTTGATTTATACACACACGCGCACACACTCTCTAACACACACACACATACATTCTCTCTAACACACACGCACACATATACTCTCTCTAACACACACACACTCTAACACATACACATACTCTGTCTCTCTCTCTCTCTCTCACTCACACACATACCCACTCTCGCTCGCTCTCACACGCACACACTTTCTCACACACCCTCATATTCTCTCACACACATGCTCACAATCTCACACATGTATTTGCACTCTTTCTCTCTTTCACACACACGCACAATCACACTTTCACATACACTTGGACTCACACTTATTCACTTTCATTCCATTTGAATTTATTTTATACGTTTATTCGTTCGGTAACAATTCTTCGGAACAACAGTTTTGAATCTATAGTTTTGTCACTTTATATTGACAAAACTATAGTTTCAAAACTATTTAACATCATCAAAGGCTATTTTCTCAAATTTGTAAATCTCTTTCGAAAGGAAATTTTCCAATATAAAAAAACTAATTAATATATTTTTTAGAAAAATTAAATATATTATCGCAATTTTCTGATTTCCTTGAATTGACGAATCTGTTATAAGTTTAATTTTAGCTATCTATGTTTGGCTTTAGTTATTTTAAAGCAACATGATATTGAAAAAATCTAAATATTTCATGCCATTTTTAATCAAACCCTAAGAAATAGAATAGACAGTGCACTTATTGTCTATTGAAAGATTTTGATAAAATATTTTTAGAATTTATATTAACAATTTGATGAACTGGAGTATTTTTGGTTTATACTTTATAGCCCAAAAACTTTCTTCCAATTTTCTTATTCATGATTTTTAACAGCTAGATTTATTTTGTGACATGAATGATTTAACAATCTTTTATACAAATATTCAGGCTAACTTTTGATTAAATTATAAATCCCCTCAGAAAAAGATGTAGAAATGGAAAATTTACTCAATTTTTAAGATATTTAAGAATTAAAATTTTAACTTTGGATCTTAGCTTTTTTCACATCTTACATTTTGAATTCTGTAATGCTCTCTAACTTTTGTCTGCGTTTTACTGATGTCTATATTTAAATATATTACAATAGCAGCATAAAAGTAGAAATTAAAAATATTGTAAAAATGTAAAACAAACCAAGTATACAATTTATTTTGATTACTTATAAATAAACATAGAAGTAATACTCATATTTATTTCTTTATTATTAGATTTCTTAGATTGATTAAATTGCTATTAAGCACCAAATTATAGTGCAATTATTTCAATCAATACAAAAATAGATCCGTTAGTCAATTATCTACATTTCAAGGAAAATTTTTAAATTATTCTTATCATAAATATACAAATATCTACCAAATTATTCAGTTTATAAAACGCAAAGGTGTCTCCGTGATAAGATAGATTCTCTTCTAAAGGAAAAAAAATTATTCATTAAGCAGTAATCTGCATGTAAAGGAAAATGTCGTAATTGAGGTTACCATAAATAGATGAGCCTGTAAAATAATATTTAGCTTAGAAAACAGCATTGTTTCCGAAAGATAGTTTCCATTTTAAAGCGGAAAAATATATTCATTAATCAATAATCTACAGGTAAAAGAAAATGTCTTAATTGTTAACATCACAAATAGATGAGTCTCTATAAAATTATGTAGCTTAGAAAACAGCATAGTTTCTGAGATAAGATAGTTTCCATTTTAAAGGAAAATATATATTCATTAACCAATCTACCTGTACAGGAAAATATCTTAAATTATATTATCTTAAATAGATGAATTTGTACAAAAATATTTAGCTTAGAAAACAGCATTGTTTCCGAGATAGGATAGTTTTCATTTTAAAGAAAAAAAAATATTCATTAACCAATCTATCTGTAAAGGAAAATGTCTTAATTGATATCATAAATAGATGAAGCTTTGCAAAAATATTTAGCTTAGAAAACAGAATTGTTTCCAAAAGATAGTTTCCATTTAAAAGGGGAAAATATATGCATTAATCAATAATCTACCTGTGCAAAAATATTTAGCTTAGAAAACAGCAATGTTTTCAAAAGATAGTTTCCATTTTAAAGGAAAAAATATATTAATCAATAACCTACCTGTGCAAAAATATTAGAGCTTAGAAAACAGCATTGTTTCCAAAAGACAGTTTCCACTTTGAAGGAAAAAAATATATTCATTTACCAATAATCTATCTGTAAAAGAAAATGTCTTGAATGGTAACATCATTAATATATAAGTGAGCCTGTACAAAATTATTTAGCTTAGAACACTTAAAATGTTTCCAAGATAAGACAGTTTCCTTTCTAAAGAAGGAATATTTCTAAAACGCTCTTCAAAATCCTGAAAAATCGGGGAAATTACCAGAAACTAAATGTTCGATACCGCTCACAATTTAATTTACCTTTGAAAATTGGATATGCTTATAAAAATTTCCACCAGTAGCGCATTCGCGAAATATTCTTCTTTCTCCCAAATCGGAAGTCAGATGAGTTTGGCACGAGAAATCCCATTCCCTTAAAAGTATTTTCGCTGTTATTTTCTTGAGGACAGGTTTAAAGATTTATGTAAAATTCCGAAGCGTAACATTCGGCTGCATTTCTTCCCAAATAATCCTTTTAAACAATCCGTGAGACCATTCTCGGTATGGTGGGCATTCAAATCTCTCGAGTTGTAAGATTGAAGTAGGGTGGAGTGCCGATAGCATGGTGAAAAAAAAATCTTTTTTTTTTTCTTTTTCGCATCTTATTTATTGTGCCTTTCAGCCATGCATAAGTAAGGCTATTTCTTGGAAGAAAAATCTTCGTCAAATCCCTTTAGTGTGCAGAGGGAATACGGACTGTATTCCCCCCCCCCGTTTTAAATTGTCATGGATTGAGGCAACCTCTGCATGCTTCAGAGGTCACGATGTTATTAGTTCTGTGGGGAGGCAATAACTTACTCACAAAACGCGGATGAGCGAGATAGGATACAAGATGAAAGAAAGAAAGAATAATAAGTTATCTGGATAAAAAAAAAGAGTCGTGATATTTGTTTTCACAAGCAGGTGTTAAGTTTATTTAGAAAGAAAAACAACTTTGAACTGGCTGTGTTGCTGACGTATATTTTTCAATGGATTTGATTTAAAGATAAACTTTTGGCTTAGTAAAATATCAAATTAATTAATTTGCGATTTTATAATTTACTCTACTTAACTATTTTGGTATTACTGATTTAAAATTCTTTTTTTTTTCAAAACTTAGATTAGATCGCTTTAGTTTTCTAAATACTGGAAATACCTCCGGAGGGCACCTCGAAATGAGGATGAGATTCTTCCAGTAGGGTGGTTGGATCTCGCCACCCTGTAGAGTATTCCAATAGGGGGATAGGCTCCTCCCATCGATGAAGGGACTTTCTTCCTACATGAAGAGTTGTATCGTGACTGGTGATGGCCTTTTAAGACTCAAGAATTCCACGAAAGTGTCCGTCTTTCAGCATTATAGTTTAAGTCCGAGTGTCATTGGGTGAGTCATGGAGTCTGCTATGACTTATAAATACTGGAAAACTCCAAAATCCATTTCAACGAGACTACAGTGGACAGCAGAAATGCTTGGATTTCACAGCAATATCGTCTTTATTCTTTCTCAGATTATTACTGATTGAAGTGTCTATGGTGCTTACTTTGCTCATTAGAGACGCTCACCTCGATGAATTTGGGAAATAGGTTAGTTTTCTATAAATTCTCAAAAGATGCCATAAATTTTTGCTTAAAACCCTATCAATAAGTGGCGCTCTTCTCTTGTATATTTATCACATACTTCCATGGACTGTCGTATTATTTTTGAAGGAAAGGAAAGGGAAGGGAGGGAAACTTTATCTGTGGAATTGAAAAATCATGCATTACGGTATCTCGAGGTAACTGATCTCGAGCAATCTTAGAAATTAGAAGGTAAATAGTTTCGATATTTGTAATATCAAATTCATTTTTAGGAGAGAAATCTTTGTCAAATCAACTTAATCTAAGTTATTTTTTCTTAAAATTATCCTAAAAGAAAGATCATATGTGCTTGCATCAAAACACGCTTTTAAATTGTCTTTTATATTAATTATGAGACTCGTGCAAATTGGTTTCAAATCTTTTCCTCAAAAATCACAAGTCGTAACATTTGACGATAGCTTTTCATTCATGCATTCAAATAAAAATATGAGAGTTAGATACTTTTTCTAAAATATTTATTTCAAATAAGCACACAGGAGGAAATGTCTTTTTTATAAAGTTCATTAATCAAAAACATAAAGGAACACAAAGCAAATTTGAATAATCACAAAAAAATAAAGCAAAGTGGAAGACTATTTATAGCCCAACATGCAAGGACGATTTAAACCTTTTTATAGGCATTAAATCTAAGCTAATACCAAATTTATTTTTAATTTTAATAAGCTATTTTGTAAATGGATTGGTGCAGTTATTAGTGAGTACAAAAAAAGTTTATTTTTAATTTCGGGTGGCGCTTGAAAGAGATTGAATCTATTTATAAAATGTATTAATCAAAAGCACAAAAAGAACATTGAGAAAATTAGAATCTACTTTAAAAAAGAAACAGTATATAATAAAGAATTATAAAGTTCTAAGACATATATAAATAAAACTGCAAATAGCAAAGAAAAAGTCAAAACTTAAAATACGCGTATGAACGTTAAGAAGATAAAAACACAAGTAAATATGAATATTACGATATATAGAGAAAATTTCAAGTCTACCATTGTCTCTGAAATACTCGGACTCAGTATATAAAAAAATCAATTTTAATGTCCAATAGAATATCTGAGTCTATAACTGTATATAAGCGTAATGGTACAAGTTCATAAATTTTATAAGTATGATAAACATAATGATTAATTTCATTCCAAAATAAAATTTAATATCCTAACATCTTATATGATAGTATTTTTCACCCAAAAATTCTAAACTAATTATCCCAGATTGATCTTGCATAGAAATGTCAAATTTAAATATGATTTTTTTTAAAAAAAATTGGCAAAGCAAGAAATGATTGCGATTTTAAGAAAATATTCATCTTCTCACCAGTTTATTTAGAATTCATCCTGACCTCTAAACGCATTTACACGAAGTCGAACAACTTATACAATTTTTTCCATTTTCTTCATCCTCTAAGAGAATTTATATGAAATCATATACCAATGCGATTTATAAATGTAATATCTTTGCATTTCTCCTTCAGCTAGAATTATTTCAGAAATATTATATCTTACTAATTCACTTCTGCACTATATCATAGCTGAAAAGAGAATAATATTTATTCCTGGAAATAACACTTCGGTGGAATATCCGTTGGTGTTATTATGTCAACAATAGTAAACTAGTAATGTAACTTATTGTGCCACATTTCTTCAAGAAATGTGCTGTATTCTTGGTCATAATGTCCTTTTATGCGTTTTGAAAAATAAATCTGGCAATAATATTGAAAAGAATTCCAAATGGCTGTAGCATTACATCAGGATTGAAATCATATACCATTTATTGGAATGGATTTTTAGGCTTAGTGAAAATTACTGTACTCGGATTTTATTCGACAATTATACCGGAGAAAGAAATATGTTGGCAACATAGCATGAGCAAAGCGGTTTAGCGTGATAGTTATCAAGCAACCATCAATAGGATTCTTATAATTAAGTAGTTGATAACAGGATTATAATTTTGGTTTTAAATGTCAGTAATATATATAAAAGGGCTTTGAAAAGTCAGTATGTTGTTCTTTTATGAAAAAAAAATGAATTCGCTTTTAGGATGAAATGAGTCTATTGTTTTGAATTCAAAACAAATAATAAAAAAACAGCTTTCAAAAAACCTTGGTTGGCATGCATGATTATTAAACTTTACTACAATCAAATTCTGCAAATCTCTCGATTAAAATTTCCTTAATAAAAAGCCTTTTTTTCGGTATTTTTATTTAAAACTTAAAAGTTAAAATTTTTCTTGAAACTTTCGAGTATATAAAAGGAATTTTTATATGGCTTTAAAATTGTCATTTTTCAGTAATAACTTTTTTCCGATTATTGCTTTAAATATTTTACAGCATAGTAAACAAAACTTATATTCATTTTATGAATGTTTTAAAAGAAATCATTTTAAATTCTTTTATTATTAAATGTTATTAATAGCAATAATTTTTAAAAGGAATTTGCTATTTCCATTATATTATCACTTTTAATTACAGTAAATTTTGAAAATTAAAAGTTTTTAAATTATAAAGTTTTAAGAACAATCCAATATTAAAAATTTATAACTTGAAAATTTGAGGGCCCTACACCAGAATATCAAATATACTTTACTTATATTTAATTATATTAAAACCATAAGAAATATAATTTTACAATCAAAACGATTCCATACAGAATTTATTACAAAATAATGGAAAAAATTGAATATATTTAATATTTATCTTTATAATCATAATCATAGACATAGCTGAAGGCACCTTTGAATATTAAATCTTTTGTAAATATTTAAAAAAAATGTATATTTGCAAAGATTTTTTACGAATATTAACCAATTAACTGTAGATTTATGCTTATGTACAGGGACAGCAGAAAGCAGCAGTTGCGTTTTTTCATTTTTTAGAATTCCGTGGCTATAATCCAATTTTCAGCTATTGTCGAGATTTCTTTGTCCAAGTCACGGTGAAAGATGAATGCAATTTGAAGAGGCAAGTGGAAAATATGAAAGAGGCAACGCTAGAAACTTCCATGTCATACAGTTTCAGAAAGACTTTGCAAACATCAACATTTCTGATTTTGTGGGAGAATTAAAAGTTCATTCAACTCGGAAGTTGAAAGATCTGTGTAGACAGATTAAGTAGTTAGGAAATTATTTTTAAGTGTGTAATTATATGAAGATTAATGCATATGTGTAATGACTGTTTTCATTATAACTATAAATATTATATAGTATTTATAATATTTCATATAAATATTTTATATTATAAAGTATTTAGTGTCAAAAGACCAATTAAAAATATTCTATTTTGCAATAATTTAAACACTCATAACCACATATCTTCCACACACACACACACACACACACCGTTCTCATTATCAGTCGTTAATAAAATGCTTTTCATTCTCCGTTCAAGTTCAAATACAATTTTTTAAACTTGCAGAGGATGTCCCTTGATTTTAATACAGTTTTTTAAATATTTATCCATCAACTAAATTTTATTACTTTAAATAGAGTTTTAGCAGTTATTAATGAAAATTTAAGTCAAAAGACAGTAGCTCAATCGGTAAAATGCAAGGATTTCAGTATATTTAACGCGAAGAATGTTCAACTTTTGCGAGAATCAATAATATTTTGAGAAATTATTTAAATTAATTTTAATTACTTAATAAAAAAAAGTAATTATATAAAAATTTTCCTTTTTCGGCCAAAGTAGGAATTGACTTGTTTACTTTATATTGTTATAAATATATCTTATTAGATTTATACTAATGCACAAACAAATAAAAATAATTTAATAGATAAAAATATTATAGTAAAAGATTTTATATGTTTATAATAATTGAATTATTCTATCTGTACCCGAAGGATGCGAAAAAAGTATTTAGAAAAAGAAAATTCATTGAGGTAAGGACTTCTGTTATTAAGTTATTATATGAGATTTTGGTTACTTTTTTCACATCTATATTCTTTACATAATTATTTTTAAATTAAATTTCTATTTTAGAAGAATAAAATTCAAAACCCCATTGTTTGTAGCCGCAAATACCCCCTTCCCCTTATATTTTAAAATTATATACATCAAATAGCAAGTGTATCCCCTCTTGCAATATCCAAGAGCCAATATCTAAAGAAATAAAAACATTTTAAGGATGTAATTTTTATTTTTCATCACATAGTTTTCTTCTAACTAAACGTCATAATTTAGGTAACAATATATGAGCATTAGTTTATGCTAAAAACTGTGATTCAATAAACAAATATAATCCTTGGGAGGATAACTTTTTCAGCATCTCAATTGTATATAAGTAAAAATATGAAATAAATTTATAAAGGAAATGATAAACAATAATAATATGGCTCTGACGAGAATGAGTGATACTTTGCACGTTTGTATTAATCAATTATAATTAATTAGAATTAATTTTTTATTAAATTATAGAAAATAAAATCATAAAATGCTAAGTATTTTTGCAAAATAAAATGTTATCACATTTTGCTTAATCTATCTGTTGTTAATATTGTGAGTTTCAAAATTATTAATTAATTCTCTTAGTTTTTTTCCCTTTTATTTTCATGTTAAAATAAGAAATAAAATCCTTTTCTAAGAATTTTAAGATGGTTTTTTGAAAGAAAAAGAAATACTCAAGCAATTGAATAACAATTATTACGAAAATATTATTTCCAGGAAATCGAGAGGCTTAAATTATAGCAGAAATTCTGACAGAAAAATGAGCAGACGATCGTGAAAAGAAAATTAAAGGTTTTTTTATATATGTAAATATTAAATCAGAATACACTAGTTTTATTGCTAAAGTTGAAATTTTAAACTGTTATTTTATTACTTGCATTTAATTACATTCCATTCTGAATTTTTTTTTAAATATTGAATGCATAATTAAATTGATTTCGGTTTGAACTCTTGTTTACCACTTTCGAACTTGATATTGCGGAAATATAATTCCATATATAATGCAATAATAGTTAATTGCTTTATTGTAATTTTTATTAGAAGAATTTCGTTTAGAATAAAATCCATTTAATTTTTCTTCATACGAAAACGAATTAAAAGGAACAATAATTTTTTGAGGGAAACAGAGAATGTTATTCTAACTTTTCTTAATTACTTAACAAATATGTGGAGTAATCAGAAATTTTTGCTTTGTCTGTGATTTTAAATATTAGAAATTCAATAACAATTCTTGTTAGCCTAATTTTTTTAATGATATTTATTCTCGAATGTGATGGGTATTTAAAGCATGATTGTTTTAAGCTAAGAAAATCGAATAAGTAATTTTAGACTTTTTATTTTCTGAGATCACTTCATTTTTTTATTAACTGAGCTAGAAGACAATAATGCTCATACAAATGGAAATATCAGAAATCATTGTGATAATGATATTAATATTATTAGGAATGTGTAATGTTGAGCAGTTAATTCCTTATAGGAAAGACAATTTTACAATCAGTTCTATTGGATGCTTATCCGATGTCGGATCAATGACCACCGCCTTTGGCGGCAAACAGTGACAGCGTTTGATGACTTGGCGACAAATATGAATGATACTGGAGTCTTCAAAATTGGTTGTAGACCTAATAGGAGCTGAGATATGCTTGTGTGTTCGAGAACCTTTACTACCATGATTAGATAATTATAAAAGGCATTTAATGCAATTTGAAGACATTCGTCTAGTATTATAGAGATATATTTCTTATATAGTCGTATAGCGAGTCAGTGGTGAATTTGTTGGATCAATATGCCAAGTGAAGCGCAGTTCAAACAATTGGTTAATTCTGATGTGTGCCGAATCTTGAAGTTTATTATAAAAGCATCATCGAGTCACGTGAGAAACCAGTCATGTAATAGTCAGTCGGCAGTTGCATATAGCTAAAGCAAATAGACAGTAGAAAATTGCAGACGTTTGGAGGGGCGTTTGGTTAATAGCTACGTAGATTCTCTTACCTTGCTTAGTTCAGTCTGGCAAATTTATTTGCTGTGATTGTTGTCTCATACTAATTTTGGGCAGCTGTTTGTTCTAAGTATGCTGCTATATGTTACTTGTATGCGTCTTGGCTGAATTTGGCCGTCTTGACATTTGTGGTATTGTGTTTTTTGTTAATAAGTCACTATTTCTTATTGAAGCCTGTTTGACTGTGTTAAACCATACACCCACTACATAGAACCTGATTACTTAACGGATGTTAGTAGAGAAAGTTCTGTAACGATATTGTGTAATATACAGGTATGCTACAAGAAACATAAATCTATTTACCAATTTTTGGATGACAGGGACTGAATTTTGCTAATAATTTCTGTAAATGCAGTTAGCAATATATAGAAAGGTAAATGGAGTATAATTATAACAATGCAAAAAGGGAAGAAAATAGTTAAAATTTTTATTTTAATATCATTAAGGATGTGTGAAAATGATAAGGAAGAAATTTTGTTTTTGGTCAATACATTTCGTGAATTGTATCTATGAGGGCAAATCAAAAAGTCTTTGCGCCTATTTTTTATTATCTAAAAACAGGTAAATACAGATATTTACAAATATACGTAGTGTATTACGTACCTTACGTTATTTCTCCGCATAGTCACCACACCGGTTCAGACATTTGTCCCATTGCAGCACTAAATGAGAGGTACCTCTGTGGTAGAATTCTTCCGGCTACCTATGGAACCACCGTCGGACCGCGTTCTTCGTCAAATGTGAATCCTTATTCTGCCATAAACTTCTTCAGGGGACCTAAAACGGGAAAATCACTAGGGGCAAGGTCTGGACTGTAAGATGGGTGCTCCAGATTCTTTCAGTGAACGCTTATTCTCATGTAAGTCTTCACAACCTTTTTGAAACTCACGACACTACCATTGAACACTTCACAAAGAGAGACACTTTTCCCCGTAAGTGGGATGCATTTCCCTGTGAATGCTATGGAAGTTTGCCCCTTGCTTCATGGAAAACAAATAACACTTCGCTGCTCATAAACTGTGGACGTCTGAAGAACAACCACCATTTTAAATGACTGATAGCAGCACCACTCATCGGAGTAAAAGTCGGATACGGTTGGTTTGGTTCAAGGAACGTTCACTGCTGGGAATGTACATTTTTCTATTTGACTTCCCAGCCGTATTTTGGCTTAAAAACTAGGCACAAAGACTTTTTGATTCGTCTTCATAGCTTAAAAAAATATATTGTTACATTTATCTAAAGTTTTCAATACATGCACTATGAATTTGGGTTTTTATTGATCAGATATAATTGACTTAACTTCAGCGATTTTATTAAATTTATTAAAAATAGGCTACAAATAGAATTTATAGTTTAGTTATAACAATTTGGTTTTTAATAGTATAAAAATGATTAAATATTTTTAAAAATATTTCTCTGATTTAAAATTTTCCTCCTTGCCCTTTGATTTCCAAAATGGAAGTCCATCAACATAAATCTTCTTTTCGAACATTGAGACATTTTCCCCCATTTTAATTTATTCAAGATGTCGCTTACTGTAGACCAGTTTAATGCAAGTTTAATGTACATGAAAAGACATTCGAAAGCTAAATTATAGACCCTACACTTCTTGTCGCCTTTACTAACATCATTAACCTTTGAGTTACTCAAATTAGAGCACGAATGAATTCCATCACGAATATGCTGAAATCATGGCAACTTCTAATTAATGTTGTGGTCACAATTACTCATTCTTGGCTTTCTTTGAATCAGCCGTGAGACCTGGGTAGCGATTAATTGCATTATAAGATCTTTAATCAAATATTCAATTCGTTGCATTCTCCTCAATGGAATTCTTCGCAATTTGATTAATTTTACGCGTCACCTTTCCTAGGTATGTCCAGTTAATAATTCATTTGCTTGTCTTTGGGTAAAACTGATTGAATTAATTTCGGGCCCATATTATGTTTAGCTTCGGAATCATGTCCCCGTAAAATAAGTATTAGGAAATAAAAGTTTAATTATTCGATGCTGAGATTTATAATTATTATTAAAGTATAGACACAAATAAGTGGAGATTCGTATTAATGAAAGGAATAGGTTCTAATTTTATTATAATCATCAAGAACTATTTGTGCCATATTTTTGAATAAATATCTACGATATTTTTGTCATCACAGTTGCTTTTCAAAATTGAACTGCCTTATTGCAATTTTCATTCTAATTAAACAGTGGGAAGTGTTTTGTAATATTGCATTCAATTAAATTTTTAAAAATGATTATGCAGTTGACATTTAAATATTAAATTCATTTTTTAAATGAGAATAAGAAAGTGTTTCGAAAGAAATCGCAAGTTATTTAAAGGCAGACAAAAATAAATTTAAAAAAATCCTATTAATGCAAAGAAAAGATCAGAAATATTAAGAACTATTGGTTTTTGTATTTTGAAAGATCCAAAATATTTTGTCCGTTGAGCTGCATTTCAAAATTGCATTGTTGTATTTTCATTGACACAATAATTTATTTGTGCAAACCGTTTTGTAGACTATACTGAACCGAATTTTTTGAAAAATAATTATATAGTTTGATGTTTAGATATTAAGTTCAATGTTTTTAATTGCAAATTTATTTTTAAAGAATGCAAATGTTATTAAAAGGCAGAAATAAATACGAAAATTCTAATTAATGCAATGGAAAAAGTGTTTTTAGTTTGATCAGAATTATTAAAAACTATTTGCTGCTGTATTTTTGAAAGAAGAACTAATACATTTATTTTGCTCAATTGCTGTTGAAAATGGAATAGTTTATTTCCATTTTCATTTTGATTCTTAAATGTGAAAATTAATATTTTGGAGTGCACTGAGAAGATTTTTTTTAAAATATATGTATACAGTTGACATTTGGATATTGCGTTTAGTTTTTTAAATGAGAAATTTGTTCGTTAAGAATGTTTTTGTTATTAAATTGTAAGCACAAATAAGTGAGAATTCGTATTGAGGAATATAATGCTGATCCAATTAGAAATGTTAAGAACTATTTGTTGTCATATTTTTAAAATAAGTTCAAAGATATGAACTTGTTTGTCCAGTTGCTTTTAAAAATAGAATTATTTTATTCCCCTTTTCATCCTGATTAAAATGTGGAAAGTAATTTGTAAATTGCAGTGAGCAGAATTAAAAAAAAGATTATATAATTGGCATTTAGATATTAGGTTGAATATTTTTTAGCTGTGAAATTAGTTTTTAAACAATGTGTATATTATTCCAGTGTAAAAACAAAAAAGTAGGGATCTTTATTAAACCAAGGAACTTGGTTCTAATTCGATTAGAAATATTCAGAATGATTTGTTTCCAAATTTTTGAAATAAGTTATAAGCTATATTTTAGAATGTACAGTTGTTTTTGAAAAGGGATTTACTTTTTCATTTAGATTCACCTATAAAGAATGTTTTGTATATTACCCTAATTATTTTTTAAAAAAATAATTTACTTGACATTTAAATATTACGTTCAATGTTTTTTATCTTTGAAATTTGTTTTTAAATAATGATCAATTGAAAATGAATAGAATTTTTTTTATTTATAAGTTTTATTCAGAATTGAAAATTAATTCGGATTTAATGTAACAATTTTTAAATTATTGATTATGCATTAATATTTTTCCATGGTAGTCGCTTCTGCAGATTTTCAATAAATATATATCTTTTAACATGCGTTATTTAAACACAAAGAATCTTATTTTTACTTTTAAATCTACACAGCAGTGGAATTTTTAAAGAATTCCAAATCCAACCATGTATCTGAATTTCAATAAACCATCAACATTTATATATGAAGACATATGTGTCAATTAAACATACTTATTGGAATATTAATACCACAAAGGTACTAGGTCAGAGGTGATCGTTCTCTGTTTCAGATTTAAATTACGATCTGAGATGAGAAAATGAATATGCATGAATGAGGTATGTCCCCTAAAAAGGGTTTTGACGTGTGTGTAGCTAAGTCGTACTCTTGGCACTAGATGGTGCTACTTGTAAAACTAAGAGACGCCTATCTTAGGCTTAAAATCTTCTGATCGTATCAGTGGGTGCTTGTCCATGGCAAGTGTCATTAGTAACAACAACAATGGAAATAATAGAACCTTGTGGTCACAAACCTGCAAAACTTATGCATCAAAATCTTTATTCTCGATTTGCTCTTTTGTAGTGCAATAAGAAATTTCAATGAAGTGGATCCACTTCAGAAATATCATTTCTGAAATATTTATTTTATTTAATGGTATATACATTTACTATTTTTTTCTTTTTAAATTGTTTTATTTTTTCCTCTAAATTTATTTTATTATTCATCTTAATTTATAGAAGGAAATAATTTTATTATAGTCTATCTAATATTTAGTACTATAATTTACCTTATTTATGCGTCTAATTTGTTTCTTATTTGAATTTTTTTTAATTTTATTTACTTTTTTACTTTATTTGCATAATCTAGTTACTTTATTTAATTTTGATTTTTGTTAGTTATTTCTTATAAGTAAGGCTTTTGTTGAAGTGGCAGATTGCCTCTCCTCCGAACGACTTCGGAAAAGTTAGAATTTCTTAACTAAATTACTTAAGTTTACTCAGATATTTGTCAACTATTTTTTAACAAAAAATAGTAGAAACGCTGGGAGTTCTTAGTTTATTTCATTAGCTATGTTTGTTTAATTTATCTTTTCCTAAAAATCCACCTAGATACTCAGAAATATATATGAATATCAGTATGGGCAAGATATATAAAACGTGAAATATGATATCATAAACATGTAAATGTATATTATAAATTCAGAAAATTTATAAGAGTATTCAGAAAGAAACGATAGAATCTCTAAAAATAGCTATCAGTATAATTTATAAATATTCTCCAAAAAAATTGCACAAAGCCAACTCAATTCAGGGGTAAAATAGGCGCTTGCAAAGTACAAAGTTGGAGACTCGAATCCCAGTCAAGTTGCATTACTTTACAAGTTAAACATTAATTTAAATTTCTTGTTATTTATTTTTTAATATTCTAGAAGCTTCTAGAACTTTCTATTATATTCTTTAAAATTCTAGATTATTCTGTAAAGGAATGAATTCTGAGTTTTCCAAGCAGTAGGGCTATTTCTTTGTCTCTGTGTGTCAAGTTTCTTAAAGCTAATAAACGTAATGCAATGTTAATTTGTGACATGCTATTCTTTGTATATTAGTGACAATAACATTTATATCTACTATAAAACTTAATATCTAAATCAAGTAGAATACTACCTAATCAAATAAGTTATAGCTATAAGTTAATGCTAACTAAATTAGAAAGTAAGACAAACAGTTTAAACTAAATTTTCTTTGATGATAGAACATAAAAAAATACAATTATATTCTATGAAAAATAAAATTTAGAATAACAGTGACCAAATTTCTTTATAAAGGAAATGATTAAACATAATAAAACTATATTATTGAAAAAAAAATTTTAAAAACTGAATTTACTGCTCTAAGAGTTGGTAAAACACTAAATATTTGAAGTTTTATAAATTATGGTGTAACGAGAAAAATGTCAAAAAATCTTTCGAATTGAATCTTGGAATTTGGATTCCGAGTTAGTGGAGTTAATATAATATATTAACGATAAATCACGTTAATGAAAAATATTCTCGGTTCTCCAAATTTGTTCGAAAGCGCTCCCATTTTTATTATTGTTTACTCTAATCCTTTTGAAAAAAAAGTTGGGATTAATCTTAAAATTTGAGTACGAATTATCAAAATTAACCAATATAATAACTCAAAACTATTTAAACTTTTTTTAAAAAAAATCAGTAGTTTTAAATTATTGTTTTCATTAATTTTGATATTTCGTACTCTAACTTCAATATTAATCCCGACTTTTGTTTCAAAAGAATTAGAGTAAGCAATAATAAAAATAGGAGCACTTTTGAACAAATTTGGAGCGAATGGAACATTTTTCTATAACGTCATTTATCGCTAATATTATATATACTACCCCCTCCCTAACTCATGAATAAATTAATATATTGCTTTAAAATTTTGTGTCTCACCTCCTATAGTACCTGTAAAATTTCAAATTGATAAGGTGAAAATTACAAAAAGTCTTTTTAAAGATCCCTGTTCGCCTTAACTCGTTCACTTAACAATCACTTTTTTGGTATTAACTGTATTTAAGATTAATAATATAAAAAGCGGCAAAATGTCAATCACTTTTAGTATAAATTAAATACTTAAATAAAACTTACTATCAGACTTTTACATGTTAATTTCAAATCCCAAACAAAATCTAAGATATTCCAAATAAAAATAGGTTTTATTTATCCAGTATAGAATTTAATGTTAAAATCTCCTATGTAAATCAATGGATATCGAATACATTCTTAGTATTCCCAGTATATATAAAGTCTTCATAAATTAAATCATAAATTGATATGAAATTTACGTATATAATAAATGGATTTCCGTATTGATTGGATCACTAAATGGGACGTGTATAAAGCATAATTTCCGTAAAGCGTTTAATACAAATCTTTGACAAACTATCCTAAATAATTCTAAAGTGATTGCTCAAACATCGGATCTATTATCCGAATGCAGTAGAAAATTAATACCAGTGTAGGCATTGAGTAAATGCATCACTTTGAAATCGATTCCTTTATAAAACTTCGAAAGCTGAAAATGATCGATTATTTCGAGGGGAAACTATAAATCGCCTTAATTTATACCATCGCGAGTCTATAAACTGTATGCCACCATTGGATTCCAAGGAATAAATTATGACAACAAATTTCTGTTTTGCATTTGATAAATATTAATGAATTCTCTATAACCCTACATTGATCTTTCATTCATTTATTTATTAGAAACACTCTGGTTGTTTGGCAACGGTTTGAAATAGAGAGATGGGGACGCCATTAAATATTGCTTGGTAGCCTGGCTCCCTAATCACAAAAGGGAGCTTCTCATCTGTTTCGTCCTTTCGCAATAAAAACTAAAATAAGGTCTTTGAATATTCATAAGTAATGTGCGTCTGTGATTCTGTCAGAAGTTAAGTAAAAACTGCTTTAGTAATTTTGAAATTTCGCCCAGATAATTTACGATTCCAAAAAAGGAAACTGATAAGACCATAAAGCTCTGACTATTTGGTGGATCACATAATCCTAAATCGTTATGACTGATTTTTTTTGTGTGTATCATTAAAAAGGAATTAAAATTTCAAAGGTCATTTTCTCAATCAACCAAAAAGAGAAGTAATTAAAAATGAATCAATTACTTATTTTTCAAAAAAAATTAAAGAACTTCCTTATTCTTTAAAAAAATTAAAAATAAACAATTTCTTAATCGTAAAAAAATTTGAAATGAAACAATTTTTTAGTCTTCAAAAAAATTAAAAATAAAAAAAATTTTTAGTCTTTAAAAAATTAAAAGTTAAACAATTTCTTATTCTTAAAAAAATTAAATATTCATTTTTAAAATGTTAATAATATCGAGTGATCATTAAAATTAAGAATTTTTTTAAAGTATTATTAATAATGAGAATATACAAAACTTTCGGTTTTTAATCTTATTTAGTTTCCACATTTGATTAATTTTATTGTGATTTAATAAAAAAAAATAAAAAAATAGATAAAATTTTTTAATTGATTGGAACATAGTATGTACTTTAAAAATGTGCTATTTATAGATAATTATCGTAGAGATGCTTTTAAAAAAGAAATTTAATTTGCCACTAAGAAAACTAGGTATTATAGATAATAATATACATATCTAGTGAAAGCAAACTTATTATAAATGAAATTATTAATATTTATAATTAGCAAAAATTCTCTATCCCAAGTAAAATATACTCGGGTACTAATTTATCATTTCTGTGCAATTATCAAATAATAATTCTTCTGTTTATTTTATATATAATGCAGCTCTAATTCTAAAATGAAAATAACTACCTGAGCAAAATTTAAATATTATGCATTCTAAGCGCTACTATTAGCGCTGTCCAGGTATGGCTGTTTGTTGAATTCCTCGATTACAGACTAACTATTAACTCCTACTAGTATTATGAGATAAACCGGAGACTATGCAGGTCCATGAAGATCAAAAGACCTGGTCGTCTCACGGTGATTTAGATTATCTTCCAAGATAACGAGCGTCCACACTTCTCCAGCGTCACATACCCAGAACATTCTAAGAACAAGTGGGATCAGCTCATATATCAATCTTACAGCCCGGACATATCTCCTAGAGATTTTCATGTGCTTCCTTCCTTAAAAAAGCATAAAAATCTTTAACGTGGACGGCGAATTCAAGAATTCTGTGAAGGAATAGGGCTCAAGTGTTTCAAAATAGTGCAGATTTTTCTTTCAGAGATTCAAAAAAAATTATGCACTAAAAAATCGTAATGCGAATCGTACTTTTAAGGGATTTGTATAAAGAGATGCCTTCCTCGGATATCATTTGAGATTTCACAGAAAGTTTAGTTTCAGATATCTCGAGCAACCTCTAGAATTTCTTTGAATTAACATTTGGGGCTTTCCAAATTAATTGAGTAAATCAAATAATACGTATAACATGTGAAAAACACTTTGACCAGTGGTTAGTTTTTCAATGCTGCTTTCTCAGATTCGAAATTAGTGAGGATTGTTCTTCTTTCAATTATTTCATACCCCTTCATAATTTAGATTTTCATATTAAGTGTCGTCATATATTGAAGAAAAATTAAATTATATTTTATTACTTATCCTAACATATGTCCTAACAAAACTTTCAAAATTGACTCATTTCATCAAAATTTTGATATGGATATACATTTTTTATGCCAGTAATACACATCACATTGCTTTAATGCAATAATATCTTTAGTTATTGTGCTCAATTGGAAATGGACAGCAGGCCAGAAAAATAAATTATTCAATGAATTAATCCGAACATTGATAATATCTTGAATTTCAGTGCACAGAATCATATGTTAACATTTATTGTTATAAAATTGCAATAGTTTCTGCCATAATATCCAAATATTCATGCTAGAAAGACGACCAATCTTTTCCTTGAATATTATCTAATATTTGGTATTAATTCATAGTTCTAAGGGTGAGACAGTATATAGATTTGAGTCAGGTTATTTAAATGAACAGGGAAGAGCAAATATTTTATTTTCTGGAATGTCGCCAAATTTTTCATATTTATCTGCAAAATTTGAAAAGAATTTTCTAAATATCATCCATTTAGTGCAATTAATTTTTGTAATATTGTATTCACAGTCAGACAAGTACATAAGCAGCCGCAACTGGAAAAATATCTTTGTTAATTCAGTATTCTATATACGAAGATTATTTTTAAAAAAAACGAATTTTCTAAAGTTACTTCAGACTTCAAAATGTAATAATAATACAGAATGTAAAAATCTGTGATTTTGTATTTTTCATGCTGCAATTTTAAGAATACGGCTCAAAGAAATCTACGTCAACATAAATTTTACTGTTTTTTAAAAATTGAATCATGTATATTAGACCGATATATTTCCAATATATATATATATTAATATATCATATTATATGCATTGATATATCATATATTTTTATCTTTAAATAAAAGGTTTAATCTTTCCATAAACTAACTGTTAAATTATCGGTTTAATTTTCTAATGCAACCCAAACCTAAAGACATGATATCTAGAATTTCAAATTTAAAGTAAGGTGCATAAAGATGTTTAAAATTATATTGAAAAAAATAGTTTTCATAAATGAGATTACCTCAAAGATAAAAATTTTCAAAATATTTCGAATTAAATGTATCGCATACTTCTTAAGATATAATCAAATAAGAATATGCTTATCCAACAAAATATATACGGGAAATGTATAAAAATACAATCAATAAAATTTTTTGAAAACACCAAATCTTTAGATTTCGTTATCCTTGTTGCACTCATATGTAAATAATTAATGAACTATCTAACTTGAAAATGTTTCTCGCATAAATATTCCAAATTCATTAAAAATTCATATTTTCCATGATAAATTAAATTTTTGAAGATGGTATAAATATAATATATTAAATTCTGATTTGAAAATCTTCGAATGAATAGATTTGAAAGCTCAAAGAGTGTGTCTTCACATATAATTTTATTCTGATTCTTTTGAAACATAGTTCGTTCGTTCATTCCAATTTCTGCAATTGTATATAAAAAAAAGAATTTTAATGAATTAAATTTAATTACTATATTTAAATTACGTAGGTTTATATTTTAGAACAATTTTATTTTATTCGAATTCTTCTGAAATGTGCAATAAAAATCATGAGTGACTTTCTAGTATTTGGAATTGTTTCTTAGGTCAATCAAATAAGTTATATTTGATATATTGATTTAAGATGCTGATTTTAGTTACCTATGTGGATGAGTTTGTAATTCTGTTTTAATTTTAACCCTTTTCGGAATTTCTTCACGCGATTCGAGACATGGAATCATATTGACTCCATTATTATTATTTCTCTTTTTTTGTCGTTTTTAAACAGCATTGGAACTCATTTTGAAAACACAATGCATTCTGGAAATGATGTAGTTACTGAAAATATTTATATTAAAAAAGTTAATTTTCATTATATTAAATATTGGTAATAATTATATTAAATATTGGTAATAAATTCTCATTAAAGGACTAAACCATCCTTTAATGAGTATTTACTTCATTAAGATATGGGATAATACTAATAATTGTCAGAATTCAACAAAGAAAAAAGAAAAATACAATATTTTAAATTGTTACTTCGAGAATATTTCTTTATTTTTTTTATTGTTAAAATTAAAAGAACTTTCAGAGACATGGGAACATGGTTCCATAAACAAGAATAACACTTTTATACACATGTCTTTATACTTCGATATTTGCCAACATATTGTTGAAAAAGCGATTTGAAAGTACTGGGGAGATGATACACAATATGATCATCTCAGTTCGAGGGCATTATACCATATGATAATCAGATCTAGTAAACATCGCGGTGTCATTTTGACTCTCGTCTCCAGTTACGGGTTAAGTATAAATTATACATATTTGTGTTGTACATTGCTAATGAATTGCTTTTCACAGTTGATTTTTTTTCTAAATGTATATTGCGATAGAATTGCTCTTATCTTAATTTAAGGAATTTAATGGTTTTAACAAAAGAAATATTTTTTAAAATTTCACTTGTTTTATAAGCATCAAAGCTTATTAAAATATACTTGGTATAAATATCAAAGAAATGTCATTTTCTCAACCCTATAATATTCGAATAATACACATAAGATCAACTTTAATAATCAATATACTGCAATTATTATTCCAAAAAAGTCACACAATAGCATAGAAAACAAGCAAATGCACTAAGAAAAATTTGGGACAGAAAAAAAAGGACGAACAAGTTGCAAGAAATATTGTACATAAAATGAATTAAGTTAGAAACTTTATATCTAAAGGGAAGAGGCTTTTAAAATAATTTGGAGATGTCTTTTATTAGCTTATTGCTATTGAAGAATTATGGGAAATTACGATCAATGTTACTGCATGCATAATTTTTAACCAGATAGCGTGATTTTGAATCAAAATATAAACTATTTTAATATGCATCTTTTTTCCTTTTATCTCCTTTGTGTACTTTTAAAAATTAATAAACTTCAACTACAAACTTATTAATGGATCTTTCTTAGCAGAATATTCTTTATCCTTTTATCAAAAATTATACAAGATGCATTTTAAGATAGTTTTAGTTCTCCAGAATTAATGATTTTATTAACAAGTGTATAATTTTTATATATCTTTTCAACATCAAATTCTGGTTGAGCAGTTCCAGAAACTTATCAAAAATGGCGAAGTAAAGAATGAGTTCAAAAGGAAAATATTACTCTTACATTTATGTCCAGTATATATTATTTCAAAAGAAATATTATAATCTTTGAAGTTACTTGTTATAATGCTTTTAGAATGAACATATTTTTCTCAAACAAAATTTGAAAGAAAATATCCTTTCTAACGTTTATCTTTCTTCTCTCGCATTCGATACCATTGGAAACTTTTCAACCGAAAATTTAAAACTTATTAATGAATTCTTCATTATTTTCCCATTCGAAGAACAAAAACGAATAATATATGACGAAATCTTCATTAACGATTTGCTGCGATAATCAGCTGCTAGATTCATCAATAAATTAAAAGTGACACTCATCCTCCCTATACCGAGACAACACAGTCGAAAAGGCTTTTAAAAATTACGAGTATAAATTCGCTCGGAAACATTGGGATATCCCATTTGTTTAAAAGCAGCGCTGATCTTCGTGAAAACGAAACAAAATAAAGAAAGCAGTAAGTAAAATAAATTAATATTCTGTGTTTTCTTTTTTTTATTTCTTAAACCGCTAATGGTCCCAAAGACAGTGACGTAGTGTTTGTAGCGATGCTCCTCTAATTAATGTTTGTTCTGAAGAAAACAGGCCAATTAGTGAATGTTGGAAACACAGAGAACTAAATTTAACCGTATGAAATGCGAAAAATCGAAATGTAATTTATAGGCTAAACGACACGAAAAAAGGATGCTGTTAAGGTGCATTATTCCATTAGTTTATTCTTTTTTTTATTCATTCTCTATCTTCTCTTGTTTAAATATTTCAATGAATTTTTTAAAGCAATATGCTTCTGAAAGGTTCTAATTGAAAATGAATTATAATTTTCTTTTCTTTTTTTGCATTAAGATACGCAAAAAAAATGTGTAAGTTATCGCTTTGCTGAAAGTCATTTTATAATGTTATTAAGAATCTTTTATAAAATGAAATTTTATGAAACATATTACTTTTTACAACGATTAATGGGATTTTATTCTTGGGTAATTTTTTTTTAAAACTTTCGAGCTATGATTTAATTTAATCCCTTAAAAGTGGAATTTTTATTTCTCTTTTTAGCTGCGCGTTAATACCATTATTTTTGGTGAAAAATGGTCTTTTGTTAAATTTAAAATGATTCATGTTGTACATAAACCAGACGATTTTATTACTTTCAGAATATTTTTATATATATTTAATGCTTTAATATTCTTATATTTCTAATAATTTAAATGGAATAAAATATACCTTTATTTAGGAACGATTTTTATCAGCTGATAATTAATTTTTACTTCCTTTCAAATAAAGTTTTATGAATTTTCATCACGAAATTTGGTAAATTAGTATTTTTCTTCTTTACCAGTTTTTTTTATATTTTGTTTGTAGTTAACAGTTTTGAAAGAAATAAAATACAATAGAATATTTAGGCAATTAAAATAATTGGCTTTTATTAAGGATTTAGGAGATTTTTTTTCACTTAAATGTGCCTTTTTCCTTGGAAAAAAATGTGATTATAATCATTTTCTTTGTTTTTCTACATATTCTCGAAATCTGGCAATAATTTCAGGAACTTTAATGTTTCTATATCATTGAGATAAACACTCAAAATAATGACGATGATGATTTTTTTTTGTAATTTTATTTTTCTTGAATTCTTAAATTTTCATAATTATTAATTCCTCTTATATTTTAAAAGAAGAAATTGATTTCAAATGAGCTCATATGCGAAATGAGTTTAAATAATTCTGTAATTAAAAGGATTCAAGTTGAATTACGTAACAGAAAGTTTGAAATCCATTTTTACAGAGCAGTTTAAGTTAGTGGTTCATTCTGAATTTTTAAAAAAAACTTATTCAAATGAACTTTTACGTGATAGGAATTAAATAAATTTTTGAATAAAAATAATTTAAATCGGTTAATGAAATTGTCAGCTGGAAATTAATAATAAACTGTATAATTAATCTTTTAATGAAATATTTGCAATATTTTGAGATTTTTCTGCTAAAACTAGATTTAAAGTTATTTATTTTAAATTGCCGTCCAAACATGTGCTCAAAAAGTTTCCTATGTATTTACAAAATAATTTTTTAATAATAAATTTTAAAAAAATATAAATACCTATTGTTATTAATCCATTATTGCAAGGCTTATGTCAAAACAGCAGCCCAATTTATATGAATACGTTATTGAAATTTTGTAAAGAGAGAAAAAGGTTACGAAGTATAAGTGTCTCAAAAGATTACTAAAAATTACGTTCATTGCTTGCTCATTTATATAAAAGAAAGCATTTACCAACAATTAGAATCATAGATACTTGCGTCACTTGTCTTTAAATTAAGTACAAAAAAGATAATAAAGATAGAAAGCTTAACAGAAGTTACGTGTAATACGATTTTATAATTTCTAAGAAAATAATTATCTTGAATAAAACGAGTTTTCTCCATTTGATAAACGGGAAAGCACGAATATTTGGATTTCTAAACTTTAAGATAAGTTACTGTTTAGTTTATTTTGTTTAGAGACTGGCGAAATCTGTAAACGAAATGTTTGCAATTTGATTTTATCAAATTTGAAGGGACGTAAATATCAATATAGATAATTTAATTTTATGATGTAGTAAGAGAGGTAAACATTTGTTTATCAGCACAGCGAGTAGATTTATATAGACCATCAGCGCACACATACACACACGATCGCAAGCACACATACATGCTCTCGCACACATGCGCACGCACACATACATACTCACGCAAACATGCAAGTGTACATGCTTACACATTGCAAGCAAGCAACACACACACGCGCGCATGCATACACATACACATGCAGAGGTACACAGCACACACAAGCACTCATGCAAGTATGCACACACACACAGGCACGCTTGCACACACACACAGGTACGCTTGCATACACACACACACACAGGTACGCTTGCATACACACACACACACAGGTACGCTTGCATACACACACACACACAGGTACGCTTGCATACACACACACACACATAGGCACGCTTGCATACACACACAGGCACGCTTGCATACACACACACAGGCACGCATGCATACACACACAGGCACGCATGCATACACACACAGAGAGACACACGCTTGCATACACACACACACACTGAGAGACGCTTGCATACACACAGAGAGAGAGAAAGAGAGAGACGCTTGCATACACACAGAGAGAGAAAGAGAGACGCTTGCATGCACACACAGACATGCATGCATACACAGAGAGACATGAATGCATACACACACGCAGAGAGAGACAAGCTTGCATGCACACACAGATACGCATGCATACACAAAGAGAGAGACACGCATGCACACACACACACACACACATAGACACGCTTGCAGACACACAGACAGACACGCGTGCACACACACACACAGGCATGCATACACACACACACACAGAGATACGCAAACATGCAAACACATAGGCTTGTAGACATGCGCACTCACACAGGCACGTATACATGCGCGCATACATGGAGAGACGCACACCCACTAAATGACCAAAAGCATTAATTCATGATATCTTCATTATTAGCCAGCATACGAAATATCGGACAATATTGTAAAGATTACATGCAATAACCAATTGTTATTCTATCATCCTTAAAATTAACGTTTGCAAACAGTCATCATAAGTTTTGCAATTAGTATAAAATGGATAATTTGAGTAGTTTTATAATTTTATTCAGCTATAACTTGATACGAAAATATGCAAATGAAAATGAACATTGAAACAGAATTCATTAATGGTCAACCATTCTACGTTAGCAATGTCATAAAAACATAACATCATATCTGACGACTAAACCATTTTATTCTGATCTATTTCTAGAAACATTACAAAAGAAATGGAATAATAAAACACTATAATTTGTTTCGGAAAGGAACCACTGGAGAAAAAAAAATACATAAAACTCATTCTCAGAGAACCATTTTTTCGCTTCGAAATCATATTACGCATGCGAGTTGATTACAAAGTTGACTCCATTCATTTCCCCTGGTAGTAAGCCTAAATAATGGAATTCCTTCCAGCCTTGTCATTCAAACTTCCGAGTCGCATATCTGAATTCATTTTCTTCCAGCCTTCCCAAGCAAAGCCACATTTTAAGTTTAAAGTAACTGACCCGGGTCTCTCCTATGAGTTTTTGAAATGTCAGGATACGCAGCCTGTTATTTGGAGGAAGTAAATCATAAAATCCCGATGAGATCCGCGCCCTTTCCGTGCTGTAGGACTTCGAGGGCCCTGAGGCTGGAAACACATGAGTATTTTAATATCGAAATGATTCAAATGCGACCTGATATTTTTGATGAAAGGAAATAGTGTGGAGGCATAATTATTCGTCATTATTCCCTCTAATGCCAGTTTTTAAAGAATAATTTTTCGAAATAAAGTTGAGGCAAATTGGAAATTAATAATTACGTTTAAATTTGATAACGGAAAATGGCATCATTAATTCCTAAGTTAAGAATTATCGGTTTATTATCGTTATGCCGGAACTGAACTTATCATTAAAAGTTGATAACATAAATTTGAGTCAAAAGTTGATATTATTTGCGATCAAGTAAAATGATGGGAAATAACATTATTCTTTTCTTCAGAAAAAAGGATCATTACCATTATTTTAATTCTGAATTCTCAAGAACTGATTCGACCCAAATTTTAAAGTAAGACGATAAAACAAAATTTGATATAGACACTCTGGTATATTATATTTAGTTTTCTAAAGCGTCTAATTAAAAATAAATAGTATTTTTTTACTAATATTAATCAAATGTATAATTATAATGCTGTAGAAGAAAAAAATTTCGAAATTATCAGATGAAAGAAAAATAAGATTAAACAAAATCATTAGAAAACAGCAAAACTCAATAATAGTGTTCACTTTCAAATTTAATAATTTAAACATGGTCCTTTAATTATATTTGTACCTTTTTAAGAAGCCTGATATCAATTTTTTGGTAAATAATCTTTCGTAAAGAGTTTTTTTCTTGCTTATTCATTTTTTGACGATTTACTGGCGAACTTGAATCAAGATTTCTGGTCAAACTGATGAAGAAAATTAATGAATTTTTAAGCTGAAATAAGAATGAAAGGATTCTTCATTGTCAAATTAATGCCACATTTCTCACTTTATCTCAATGAAATAAATAAATATTCCATAAAAGTTCACAGTAAAATCAATATTAACATTGAAGCATTTCAAAAATCAATCTTTACTTTGCTGTGTATGGGAATTAGTATAATATTTTGAATTTGACAATAATTTACATTTCTGGATTCTTAAATTTCATCCAACTTTTAATTTTATTTTACTATTTTTATGTTTTTGAGATTAAATATTGTAATTTTATGAAAACGCCGTTTATTCAAACTATGAAAAAAGGGATTTCATTGGAATACAATTTTAAAATAATCAAATTATAACATTTCAAAGCCTATATATTTCAATAGGTTCAATCGAATTCTCTTAGTGGGCGTTTTTAGAACCATAATTAACGTTCTACGATAAAATACGAGCCATTTTAAACTGCTATTTAGTATATCCTTTTTTTAACTTACCTGGTTTTGAATTAAGCCGATGACATATTTTACATTAATACCTATTTCACTTTTTTTAATGTTTTAAAAAATATATTTTTAAGTTTCTGGCTTCATGACTTCTTAACTTTACGCCATTCGTCATACCATAAAATGTTTTTGATATTCACAATTCACAGTGTAATTTATTTTGTGTTAAGCATTCAACAATGCATTTTGGAACTGGAATAATATTGCCGAAAAAAGAAAGACTGTTATGATTCACCATGGCTCGATTGGCAGAGCTTTGGACTGTAATGTCTTTGGTCCCTTGTTCGATTCCCGGCCAGCACATTTTATCCAAAGACTGGAATTGTAATTTAAAATCAATCCTATTATTTCTCTAAAATCAAGAGGATTCTAGAATATTCTTTACTATTCGAGCGAGATTATCCTCGAATGTTCTCCAGGAATACAGAAACTGAGTTCTTTTCAGTTCTTCATTCTGTTCTCCAGCAAGTTGCTTGGTACTAATAAACGCAATTGTTTCTAGCTATCCGTGTCTTTAATTCAGTCTTCTTTACAATATGAATTTTTATTTAAAAAACCAGAAAATAATTTAAAAATATTCTTACACTTTAATTTTTTTTAAAAAGCAATTCAGTAACTGTAGGTCTTGAATTCTTTCATTGACACCTAAAATGCTGCATGCGCATGCGTTACAAAAACGCATTTTTAACGCCATTCATTTCAATATTTTATACAGATTTATGTAGTCTAGCGAGGAAAAAGGGAAGAAGAATGCATTTTCATGAAAGCGAGCCGTCCTTCCACCCACCGACCATATTTTCATCCGCGGCAGGAAATCCGTCTCAGTCACCTTTCTCACATTACCCCCCGAAATGCACTGTCAGGGCTTTTTCCCTGTGTGTTATTCCGCTGCAGATGTCATCCCAAATCCGAATTTACGAGTAGAGACGCGAAAGTCGTCTGTTCTGCCCCTGTTCTAAATGAAAAGAGGGAGACGTAGGGTTAAAGGCAGGCATTTTTCTTCCCGGAGAAGACAGAAAGGTGAAAAAAAAAGTTCGCGTCCCTTGGGTACAATATTTCGGGCAATTTTTCATACTTTGCCTGTCGCAATGCTAAGAGGGAATATCAACGCTGGAAAAAACCGTTTGTGGGGTAGGAATAAATGAGGAATGATCGCCCGGAAGGCGAATTAATTATTGGTTAATATTAATCAAAATGCTGGGATGATGTCATAATATTAGTACAATACTCCTTGGACCAACTGAACACGATATGCCGTGGACGTTAGTTTTAAAGGTAATTTTGATGCAAGACCTTATTTTTCGAACAGATATATTCCTTATCCATGTATAGATGCATATATAAGTGCCTGGGTTATAGGTAGCGCGTCTTCCCCTTGATCTGGGTATCCCGGTTTCGAGTCCAGGTTCACTGTGTTGTATTTATGAGCTGTGACAAATATCCCCCCTCTTGCTGTAAAAAGGGATTGTGCAATTCTCTCTCTCTCTCTCTCTCTCTCTCTCTCTCTCTCTCTCTCTCTCTCTCTCTCTCTCTCTCTCTCTCTCTCTCTCTCTCTCTGTGTGTGTGTATCAGACTACTACCCTCGGCTGCTCAGGAAGCCTCGTCCTCAGACGATAATGCACACTAGGCTTAAATCACTGGCGTTTCATCTATGAGCTTGTAAAGTGCCATAAGAAACAAAACAACAAAATATTTAGGTTTTGGTTTCCACCAAGACAATTCACATGTCTGAAAACGGTGTATGACCTTGAAGGTCCTATTATTTATTTATTAAAAGACTTACAGTCATCGCAAGAATATGGAAGGTAAATAATGGTATTCATCACTGTACATTTACCTAAAATAAAATATTTAAATGAAAGAGTTAGCAATAGGTTAAGCTCAATAGGGAAATAGGTTGGGCTCAATAGGCTAAGGCGTAAAATGCATATACATAGAAAATATTAACACACACAATCAAAAAATATTATGTCTAAAGGATGGAAGGCATAATAGATATAGAGGACAAAGACATAGCAATATCAAAAAATGTACCAAGATCTTAAATCATGTACATTGATTGTATAAGACCTAAATATTGATGTATAAGACCTAAAATCTTTAACATACATTATTTATAAAGTGAAAAATATGTGAATGGCACAAATACAAGGTGAAGACACAAAGAGGATCTAGAATGACAAAAAAAGAATTATTGAAAGGTGAAACAAGAATATGAACAGTTTTTAACGAATATAACCCTACATAAAAAAGCAATAATTATAAGATGTGCCAAAATGATTACTTAAATAATTCATGTAAGCAAAACTGTAATTCTAGGCACATATCCGTCATCTTAGCCTCCTCTAAATTACAGATCAGTATAATCATTTTACATTACATATATAGTGCCCTGATTATACTAACCTCACCTTTATAAGCATCTATTTTTAAACGGATCTAATAACCCAGAACGTGTTCAGATGCCGAGCTAAGTGAAGAGAAAACATTTCTCATCAAATTCCAATCCTTTCAGGAGAAGTCTCTCTGTAAAGCTGTTTGAATATAAGTTAGCACGTTAACTATAAAATAAATCTCTTTTGGTAGATAAATTTCATCATACAGATTTAAAATATCTAGTATAGGCATTAATATAATTCTGAATCAATTCCAACTGTGCTGACTGTCTGTCAGTCTGTACTTTCAGAGATAAGTGAACGCGATAATTTAAAAAAAAAAAAACAATAACTTAAATATATAAAATTTGACACATGAATATTTAACAACAATATTAACTACAAAGAATATTAAGCGGAATTTTGTGCCAAATTTTTGTTTCAATTGGTTGAGAAAACCCGTTTAAGATACAAGTTCGATTGTTAGGTACTATTCACACTTGCAAAGGCTCTTCGTCGAATCAATTTCCAAGAATAGATTCCTTAAAAATGCTAAATTCATTCCAAAAATTAACTATTGTACGCCTATACAATGCAAGGTGCTCTCTAGAAAAACAAGTTTATTGGAGAGTATTCTAGAAAATTATAGGGTGACTAATGTCACTGGTTTTTATGTCTCCCAAATTTTGACATTTGTCCTTTATACACCTGTAGAGCCCTCGTAATTTATCTCATCTTCAAAACACTTTAATTTTATAAAGATATTTTTCATAAATATTTTTTAGTTTATATTATGTAAATATTAAAATAACTGGTGTCCTGGCACCGAGGTAGCTCATCTTACTATAAGTTATGAGCCTCCTGGGTTCGAGTATCATTTAGGGCTGGGTGGTTCTTCTGTTTTTATCTGTGAGATGTGTGACTGTGCTCCCTAAAACAAAGGGCAGTGCAATCGAATGTGATGAGCGTGTAGCTAAGTCGTACTCTTGGTCCTAGTTGGCGCTACTTCCAAAACAAGAGACGCCCATTCGGCTGAAAATCCTTGATGGTCGTCAGCAGGCTTGTCCATAGCAAGTTCCATTAGTAACAACAACAACAACAAATCTTAAAATTTGAAATTTACAATATTTCTTCAGAAACGTCATTTGGAACGTAGTTGTCTGATATATACATAATTCAGAAAATGATTTTAATTTTACTCGTTACAACCAGTTTTAGCTACCCAGTGCCTACTTGCCAAGTTTATTATTTTTCATTACTGTTAAAACTATTAATAATTTAATTTGGAAACTCATTTTCCTAAAAGTACTCCCTGAGATATTATTTGACACTAATAAAATATTTTTCATCATAACCAAAAGAAAAATAATTATTTTATACAAATTATTTGATTAGATTATTTTTGCTTTATCTCATTTATGCTGAATTTATGGACCATCGAATATTAAACAGGAAAATAAAAGTCTTATTACATTACAGATTGTGCATGGTGTAATAAGAGAAATATACTCTAGGTAAAGGTATATCGCGTATTGGGAGGGATAAATCCCCCCTCCACCCCCACTTTCAAGGAAAAATCGAGAAATCTTGAATAAATGGGGGCTCTGAGTAAGTTAGGACACAATTGCATTACTTGAAAGGGTGAATAATTTTTTAGTGTTGAAAGTTTTCGTAGTACACTAAGACATTTTCATAAATAAATAATTCATTACATTCTACTGTTCAACATAATATACTTTTGTAAATTAATACGCCATGACAAGGAAATTTAAATAGCTATTTATGAGGATTTAATCTCGAATTTCTTTGATACACCTGATAATTATATTTGGGTACTGATTTGAAAAGTGGAGGAATTTTAATATTCCTTCAACGAATATACGAATTTTATAACGAAATTTTGGTTCATAAAAGTTTTATGTCTATGTTATTTCTTCAAGAGAAAAATAATGACTTTCTGTACAAACGTTGGATGAAAATATTCAATTTAAAATAAAAATAAAACTTATTCAAAACATATTTATGATTATTAATAGCATTTATTTTATGCATTATTTATGAGAAGACGAATGGGATTGAAATAAGCTACTCTAAAAATAATCTGTGATATTTAAATTTTTACAGATTGGCATATGCTTCCTCTTGAAAAAGTACTTTAAATAATTTAAGGATTTTTAGCATATGAGAATATGTTACTTTCGTTTGGGTTTTTTGGAACCTCAAAATCCACGGGACAAAAAGTGGAGATTTATCGTTTTTGTGGTTATTAAAAATTTATAAAAGTTGTCACATTTGATGATTTATCGCCAACAGTTACAAAAATATGCCATTATGTAAAGGTACCACATAGTGGTCATGTATCAAAAGCAAAACTCCTTTGTTAAAATGCGATATATTTTTCATGAATTTTCAGATTTTGCAGTATAAGATACATTATTTGTTTGAACTACTATTGTATTGCACGCAGTAAATTTGTATTGAAGGAATAATGTTCAAAGATGATGTAGAACTTCATCAATATATATTTGCTATGAATATGTTTTCCTTTTCTTTTTTTATATTTTTCCCATTAATTGACTTCAATCATTTTTCGAATGATTTTAAATTTTATTTATTTAAAATAAAATTTCATACATATAAGAGTTAGAAGTTAATTTCAAACAAATAACGTTTAAAATGGAGAAATGCGATATCAAATATCTAATATGTAGCTTAATATATATTTACACTAATATCAGTATTTACTTCCAGACATAAAAAAAGTTATCATTTAGATTTATTACATATGTTCTCATTTAGTATATAATTGATGGGAGGATCAATATTGATATGATCATGTATTAATAAAAACGATAGAAACTATTTCATCTGTATGTATTTAGTGCCCAAATACATAACCGTAAATATTTATTGGCAAATATGCAGCATTAGTTCAAAAGGGATGCTCTTAAGATATTATATTGGTACTAAACTTATACTGAAGTAGCATACAAATAGCAAGCAATTCATAGCAGATAGAAGTTTTAGAATTAATGAATAGTTGCAATTTCTCCCAGAGAATAACTAAAGTACAGACAAAGGACGCCAGTAAGTTATTCGAATGATAAAGCACACTTCAAATTTAATGTTTAAAGTGCCTACATACAATTCCTCTAACGAATAAGAATTATTGATTGTAAACTAATAGCAACTACAACGATTAAGAAACCTGAAGAAATGAATTTAAAATAAAAGATTAGCGTGTAATTTGCTTTACATATTTTAATGTATCATGTCAGAACATCATTTCTTGAACAGCAAGCACCAAGTGATCATGAAAGTTAAATTATATTTTTATTCCTTTTAATTGTTTCATTGAATGAGTCACTCTAGTATTGCAAACGACCCAAAAAAACTTTGTCTCTCATTAATTGTTAAAAAAAATATATCATATTTCCTATTTATTTCATTTCATGTAATTACGTGCTCAAAATGACATTTTTCTAGATTTTATTTGCTGTAGTCATAAACCATTTTTTTAAATCATAGCTTTCGTAAATGCAATGGCATCGCGTCAATAAATTCTGATTTTCTGAGATGCTCGTGCAGATAATAAAATTTCAATTTTTTCGCCTATGGATTTTTGTTAACGCTACAAACCTCATTCCCAAAATATCATGCCCTGACATAATAATAAATCTGAAAGTTGGTTCATTAATTCAAAATAAATTTTGACAATCTAAAGTATACAGCTTTTTCTTTCTTAGTGTTCTACAGTTATTACTTCTTTTGTCATGTCAAAAAAAGTTACACAATGCTCAGATTTTTTGATAAAATACAAAAATATTTTTCAATTTTTTTTCTTACCTAATACTACGTAATTACAAATCAATAGAATTATCTTTATTGATATTAACTGCATTTCCCGTACCATACATACAAACGGAAGATAACTTACGCAACGTTACATCAAAGTCATTCGACAGACATATATTAGATAAGATCTAATTCATTCAACAAAAACACGCCGCATATTAAAACACACCTTTCTATTAAGTTTACTTCCGAAAATATTTTGTTCGTCATATTCTATAGATACATATCAGATAGGATTGAATCCATTCAACAAAAACACAACACACCATACATTAAAACAGACTCCCCAATATTGAGTTCCGAGCTTAATACTCTGTTCATCAATGCTGTGCTCCCCTAAGCCTGTCAAGATCCTGATATGCCGTGTATTTTCCGGTTTAAATCCCCCTTCCTGCGCTGATTTTAAATTTAGCCCAGTAATTTAACGAGTTCGTGTTTTATTTTGATAAGACGTGAAATTGACGTGAAAGGATTTGCGATCCTGCTGATAAGGAATGAAAGGCGAACGCATTCATCATTTTGCATTATAGGGAAAATTTGACGTGAAAGCGAAGGCGGGCGCTTTTTGCTAGTGGTTCCATTCAAAGCGATATTGAATTGGAAATAAGTTGCTCTTGGACACTTGTTTGAATAATTAAAAAGGGGAATAAATCACGTTCTAAAGTAAGAGAATGCTGTTGTAATCCTGTGGATTCACTGATTGATGCTTGGTTTAGTTTAATTAAATTAGAGTGTTTTTGAAACCACTCTAGCACTGCTCATAAGTGGAATATTATTTTTTCATATGTCCTATCCTGATGATAAACTCTATGCCAAAAGTGTCTCATCCTATCAGATCTATAAATAATAGTTAAACGTGATTTACGAAAGACTGGCTTATCATCCGTAAATATCAGTATTGTAGTAGTATCAGTAATTTCAGTAGAAATTAACACTTTCTCTACTGATCTGGATGAAAAGTCTGTATAATTTGATAATCCGGTTTCTATTTCATACGAGATATGCAGGATGTAAAGCAAATGAAATCTGAACAGCACTTTATTTTGCATCGTTAATTACACGTTTAAAAATAAACCAACATTAAAAGGCCTTTTAGCAAAAAACTTACAGGGAATTGTTATTAGTTCAAGAGTAAAAAAAATACATGTTAGTAGCATATATTCTTTAATTACATAGTTTTAGACTTTTCACCACGGTTAACTGGTGGTGAGGTCCTGGTTTAGGAACCTTAAAATGTCAAGTTCGAGACCCGATCCTACCTAATCTTCACGTAAGGGAGTCTATTTCACGTTAAATCGGTCATGAACAAACGTCCTCCCCCTGGTGTGGTGTGTTTGGGCAGAGAGGTACCAGCGCAGATGTCGTCCTTTTCATCTGATCATGGTTCAAAATGACGAGCTCCGTCCCAAAATGGCCTAGTGTTGATTTACAAAGGGACATTAATATAAATAATCTAATTTAACTAAATTAATTTAAACGTAATTACATTTAATATACGTTAAGTAAGTTACATATATATGTCAATAAAAATTATGGGAGTGTTAAAATGCTTCAGAGGGTAAAAGTGTCAGTTTTCTTACACACACAAACACTTCAATCAGTTTCATAATGTTCATCATCAAAAAATGGAAATCAAATAAGGCGAGTAAAACATATTTTACATTGTTCATAGCTTTTTTTATTTATGACAAATAATTGATTCATTCACAAAAAATGTGAATAATATTTAGCTTTATTCAAAACTTATCTGGATAGTATTTTTAAAAAGTACTCATACACGTTTTTAAAGAATGTCTTCTTACAAGAGTAAATGGGTATTGAATAAATCAGGTGTGATTCCGTCAATGAAGAAGGATCGTCTTCTTTTGACACCATCGCTTTATCAGGAGCCTAGAAACTGTTGTGAAATTTTGAAAGACGCCATTTAAATTCTCCTTTAGAAAAAATGTTTTGTCTTTGAAGTGTAGGTAATCGGACAATACAGCATTACAAATCACAATAGGAAAGATGATTTTAAGAATCTCAATACACATTAATGATGCATCTGATTGAAATCGGGAAACATAAGCATTTTGGAACGTCTGTATTTTTCTAAGATTTTAACCAAAATACATTAGGTAAGACATGAATGCATCCAAAATCCATAAAATACAAGATCAGGTGATTGCCTGATTCATCTAAGAACTCTTCAATGTTTTTTACCGTAAAAATTGAATGAGATAAACTCCTACGTATTTCATTTTTTAAAATCGTTTTGTATCTTGTTTATATATGTTCTAAAGCTTCAAATCAAATTTCCATTTTCAACGTTTTTCTAGTTTCTATTTATTATTATAAGTTACTATAAAGCAAATTCTTTAGAATATTTCTCAGAATATTTTAGCTGAGTAGTAATACTTTGCATTTTGTTTTTGTAATTCAGTTGTAATAAAATAGGCTTGATATTTCAATTTTTTAAGAGTCTTTTACATAATGGAATAGGATTAAGTTTCCATAATTTCAGAAAGCTTTTTAATGGCTTAAAAGCTGGGATTATAATACGTTGAATGAATCTCATTTCTATCCAAGCTTATAGGAAAATTGTGGCAATTTATAATTTGAAATTTTTTATGCAAAAGATCGTAATCTCCTTTATCCATACTTTGTACTACTGCTTTTATAAAATTACAAGCGTTTTAAGATTTAACCGTTAGTAAATATAGTTTAGTTAGAAAACAAGTAAACGGGCTTTTTATTTAAACATAAATTTTTACAGTTAAAATTATATTTCAAATTAATCTTTCACTTTTCTCTCAATGAAACTATTAATTCTTTGAGAAAAACATAAATTATCTATCACGTTAAAATAAAAATTATTTTTAAGCATTAGAAACACTAATAATGCATTCCTCTTTGTATATAAAACTCTTGTATGGATCTAAAATTGGGATGGATTTGTTAATCTTCATTTTGCAATAATCCGCACGTTTGGATTGATTTTTTATTGCTTGGATTGATTATATGAACCAAAGCTATTCTCATTTTTTACACTATTCAAAACCGACAGTTACTAACTTGTTTCTGATTTAAAATATGTCAAATGAAAGTGTGAAGAATCTAATTGGAATGAGTAAAATAATGCCTTAAAGTTTGTAAGGAACGAAGCTTCTATACAACGGGCACATCGCTAATTAATTTTGCAAAATAAAAATATATCTAACAGTTTAAGAATACTGAAATATTATTTCTAGGATGTAATTTAAAATTATGTAATATGCCTTTGTGATAAGGAATAGGTAATTAACTTTGATTCATTTACTAAATTAATTTTTACAAATACTTTAAAAGTACACTTACAAGTATAGTTTCCTGCAAATTACCGGTTTTTTTTCGCCATAACTTACTATAGTTTTTTTTCTGGTTATTCCGGGTTTATACTCGACCAGTTAAAAGACGGCAAGTAAGCAACAGATACATACATAGACTTATTTATTTTTACCATAATTTCATAAGGTATATGTACCATTCTTGGCGATAAATTGCCATTTTGGCACACCTGAATTTTTTCTTTTTCGCTGCGTATCGTTTTAAAATGATGGATAATTACACAAGAAAACAGGACGAAATTTTAAAAACATGTCATTATACCTAAATTTGAAAAAAACGATATAAAAATAACAATTAAAATGAAAAAAGAACACAATCATGCATCAGAAAGAGCGAAAAATGCTGGAACTAATCTAATATATCCATAATACCACAAAATTCTACGAACGCATGTATTGTAAAAAAAAAGCAGTACAGCGGCATGTAAATGCCCCATCGAGATACATTTTTCCCCTTTGTCTTTCTAAGCATGCGCTGCCTACTTACCGTCTTATAACTGATCGAGTGTAAACCTGGCATTAAATGAAGCGTTGTTTTCTTATTAATCAGCTTTTAGTACCGATGCTTCACACAGCCACCAGGCGATTTCTAGTAAAAATAAAATAATAAACTTCTTACGTCTTAATAACTTTATAGTAATTATTGATATAATTTCGTTGAATGTGTTAATTATTTAACATCCTGAAATTCAAAATGTGTAAATGTTTATGTACTTTTTTTATCAGGACACTTCTATGAGTATGCACGTAGGCATGTAATTTTTAATTAAAAACTCAGTGAGACGTAAGTTTTTGAATCAATCTAATTTTGAATATTTATGATCATAAGATAAGTATGATCTGTCAATAAAAATGAGAAAAGAAGCAATCACGTGTGGCGTAAGCTATTATTTATCGTTTAGAAAATTATTATAATTTTCAATCGATAGAGATAAAAATTTAGAAACATATATATAAGAGCACAATAATAATGACATGCATTATCAATATTAATTATGAGGATTATTATTTTGAGGAAATACATGCCATAATGATAAAAAAAAAGGTTAAAAAATTACACTTTTTCTAAAAATATTTTGAACTGAGATCACGTCCATTTTTTCATAATTTAAAACGATGAATCATTTTAATGTTTTATTTATTTTCCAATTTCGATTGCTTATAAAGTTTAAAGAAGGGTAAAAAAATACAGATTAAAATTCAATTTAAAACAACTATAGATTTATTTTTAAGAACAATAAACATGTCCTTCTATAGGGCAAATAATTGTCCAGACAATTACTTTTCCTGGGGCAAAAAGGTGGCAAAAATATATAAAGTCTTTTTCAAAATTCTAATATACGATATGAAATTGAAATATAAAGATATAGAACTTTAGAATTTACTACAACTCTACTCAAACGCTTCTAATATGGATAAAATCCTGTTGAAAACAAGAATAAGTTTTAGTAGTCCTGTTCCCATTTCTATGTAAATTTTTATTTAAAAATAATGGAATTGCTTCATGCGTAAGAAATGCATAATTTGTTTCACCCTTTCAAGACTGACAGAATATTTAAAAACATTTAAAGCAATGGAAACGTTATTAAATTTGTACTGAAAGGATTAAATAACAATTTTTCAAGCGAACAACTAAATTCAAAACTTATGAGTCATAATCATAATTATCATTTAGAATTCTATTTCATTATTTTTCTTAGATTAAATATGGTTCAATATCCACTACAATACACATTCAAATAATTAACATGTTAGCATTTTTCGTAAGTCGATAATAAGTATGTAGAAATTCTCCATTACCATATTTACAAAATAAAGACGGCACAAATATTTTTAAGTAGCTATTTGAACTGTTGTTCATCAGTCAAGTGTAGATGCACCCTGATAATGACAAAATCTTTGATCTTTTGCTATCAACCCTTCTATTTTTATCAGTTCTGTTTAACTGCTGAATGTAGCGACTAATTAAGACCTCACAACAAATTAAACTTTGACTGATAGTTTAAGCATTCTTTGATACGAACAATAGCGATTACCGCTTTAGCTCTGCAAGTAACTCTACCTAAAGTCTCATTTCCTCCGATAGTTCTTCAATCTTCGTTTTAACTCTTCTCCAACTGACGGTGATCATGGGAGAAACATTATTCTTCACAATGAAGAAGAAAAGGGGAAAAATCGCTTATGGCGAAAGCGATTCTTCAACGCCTGAATGAGCACGATGACAATCTCCAATCGATAGAGACGAAAATTGGATGGATTTGATCACAGTAATAGCGAAATTCAGTCTTTGGAGCTAGATCTAATGATTGCTGCTGCTACTGTAAAGAGATAAGTTACTTCAAAAAACAAAACTTATGAGATTCTATCGTATGTTCATCAGTTGACAGTATTCTCCACGTAGTAGTATACAATGTTCTGGAATTCTATTTTGATTTTTACCGAATTTAGTTCTGGATTAAGTAAGAATATATCGTTCAATTTCTGGCTGATTATACGGATTTTACTATATTTTTTGAACCAAATTTTATCGATCAAATATAAACCATGAAATATTTCCAGACATTTTTTAAAGCTTAATATTTAAGTTGGTTGAATAACCCAAAAATAGTCAGCGAGCTCAAAGATTTGGTTTTAAGATGGAGTTAACAAAATGGGTGTCCATTGACGTTCTTGTATAGTTTTACTTTCTCGTATACATAATATAGATGAAATCTAGCAATATTTTAAGAAATACAATTCGAGATGTTGACGAATTACCGAGTTTCAGGACAAATCGAGTTCAAAAAATATTTTTAGAAAAAGTCTGCTTTTCTCTGACAAAGATAAGTAAAAAAAATAGAGGTGGATGATTGATATTTTATATATGGTCTTTACATAAAATTCTCAAATTTTTCAGACTCAGTAAAATCTGTAACAAATAATGAATGCTTTAAGGAATGTAACAGATAATGAATGCTTAAGGAATGTAACAGATAATGAATG
>JAOUZG010031333.1:80707-91390 GCA_026289955.1 Argiope argentata
AGAACATTGAATGCCTATGCGAATGTGAAGAACATTGAATGCCTATGGGAACGTGGCGAACATTGAATGTGTATTCGAGTGTGAAGAACATTGAATGTCTATGGGAACGTGACGAACGTTGAAAGCCTATGGGAACGTGACGAACGTTGAAAGCCTAAGGGAATGTGACGAGTATTAAAATATCCACAAAGTGGCAAAATAATGATATAGAAAAAGGTAATAATTTTAGTATACATTAGATTTTTGCGTAAAAATTATGAAAAGAAAAGAGTGAAAGATATTTCGAGTTAAATACTATTTTTTAACGTTATTTCTAATGAAATTTATGAGCAATTAGCTATATAATATGCCATTATTTTTAAATTGGAAAACCTTTTAAAATTTTATATCTGAATATTATACAAAATTATATCTTTTCACATTGTCATACTTATGATAATTGAACTTCTAAATTCTTATCCTGTGTTTACGAGTAAAGATTTTGAAATTTTCAAGCCCATTGCATATCTATTTTCTACACGATATATTAAATCTCAAAATGCTTTACAAAGACATCATATTTTCTTTCTTTACTTTCGTAACTCTAATAAAAATTCTCAGAAGCCAAAGAGAGATTACTTTGCTAATTCAAATAAGTTTACAAGCCCATTTTTTTTCAGCCAGCGCATTTTGTCAAAGAAAAAAAAAACTTACTAAATTTTTAAAGATTTTTATCTCCATCAAGTACTGTAATAAATTTCTTTTATGACCAAGTTTCCATATTTTTCAGCTTTAGAAATTAAAAGATAGCAATTAAGAAAAAAAGCGGTAAATTTTAATTTTGATCTCACATTCCCATTTAGTATCTTAATGAATCACTTATTAGTTAAAATGCTGCAACTCAAAAAGGTTATTTTGCCATTTTATGGAAATATCACTTTGAAAAAAATTAATCCAATACATTTAATTTAAATTACTCTTAGCGATGTGTATTTCTTTGCGCAGTAATTACATCTTTGGAAGAGCTTTAATATTTTGTCTTGATTAAAAACTTAATTAAGTAGTAAGTACCTAAAATGATGAGGGAAAAATATTATTTTAATGGAAAAAAAATGTGTTGCCATCTAAAATCTTGAAATTAAAAAAATAAAGGTAGTTAACTGCTATAATCTCTTAATTAACTGTAACTTTCTTTTCAGAAATTATGACAAGCCGAAGCTCAGTTCCTTTTAATTAACCTAAATAATATACCTGACAAAAGAAGTATGAAAAGTCGAAACGCGAATGTAGGAAAATAAAAAAAAATGTTTTTTGATCAATTAATCATTCATAATTTTCTTCAAAATTGCAGATTTGAAATATTTATCAGCAACTACACTAATTAGTATTTTTTTCTAATACTATGTATATAGAACATATAACAAGTAATTAAAAAATTTGATAAAATAAATTAAGATAAACTTCAACTTTAAATCATTGTTCTAATGCATTTATTTAATGTTTTGCTTTCAAAAATTATCACTAATTAATAATTTTAATGAAATTAAATATTGAATAAAATCCTTAAGTAGAAATTTATCTTTTGAACCTTGAAAAAAACTAAGCGAATTTTTAGTTCACTGCAAAGGTTTTTAAAATTATCATTAGAATTTAAAATTTGTAAGTGTATAATTTTTCCCATCGCTAATAAAGACAGCTGATTCCAAAATAAAAGAGTAAATAGTTTTTATTTGTAAGTTTAAGTTTGCAATAAATCTTCAATTCATTAATTAACTTAATTATGTAGACAATATTTTTTATTGTCTTGTGTTATGTCACTTTAGATTTGCATTATCATTTTTAAACAAATAAGCTTATTTCTTTTCATTGTGCTGAAAAATTCAAATTTATCTAAATAATAGATGTATTAAAATATAGAAATAAAATCTAGATTAACAGAAAATATGTTGAAGTAAATATAATATTGAATAACATATAAAATACATATAACCTTTTTCAAAAGATTGAAGGTTTTTTAAATCGCGTAAATGGTTTATTTTATTAATTTATATCAGAAGAATATTTACTTCACAAAATAATTCTTTTTTTCCTTGGGCGATTAGCATTTCACTTTTCTCATAACTTATAAGATATATTTTCATAGTTTTTAACATATAATAATAAATTTAATGTGTTGAATGTAGTTTAAAAGACAAAAAGGTCATTTTTTATCTATTAGTTGAACTTGGAAAATTTGGATATTCTTTGAGTTTTTAATCGAAATTAGTAATTGCTTTTTTTCTATCTTTCCATTCATCTTCATTGTCCTCTAAGAAGCAGATATTAATCAAATGCCGTTTTTAACTGTCCAGTGATAAACGGCACAAAACATATTTGTTATCTATATGGCAGCCAAACTTGAAATTTCATTTTTTTTCACGTACTTTGAATTACCCTGTATTCATTTTATTTAAGCCTTGATTTCATTTTATTTGTATTTTATTGATTTGTTCTTATTTCTATTGCATTAATTTGTTTGAGCTACCAAATGGATATTAAAAAGTGTTTCATTAAGAAGAAAATCTTTTGCAGAATTAATGAATCATAGTCCAAATGCGACTTGTTATGTCAGAACATGATATTATTTTGAGAATGAGGTAGACAAAAATCAGTTGGCGAAAAATTGAAATTTTATACTCTGCACGAGCATCTCGAAAAATCAGCTTTTAATAATGCCTTGCCATCGCATTTACAAAAGCTATAATTAAAAAAATAAGTTAATTACTTCAGCAAATAAAACCTAGAATAATTTAATTTTGGGCACGTGATTATGTGAAATAAAATAAATACGAAATGTGATATTTTTTTTAAACAATTAATGCGAGACAAAGTTTCTTGGCTCGTTGGCAATACTAAAGTTACCAATTCAGTGAAACAATTAAAATTAATAAATATATAATTTAACTTGCACGAGCACGTGGTGTTTAAACGTTCAAGAAATTATGTTCTGGCATAATACATTTAAATATGAATAGAAGATTAGATTTTAATTTTTGTTTTGTTTTTAACTGTCTCAAGACCAGGTTGAACAATGATTATCATTGAAAATTTATAATTGTTCCAATTGAAATTTGATTTATCTGACATTAAACTTCTTGTAAATTCAATAATGTCAATATAAAATGAATAAATGAGAACTCAGCTTTTATACATCTGAAGAACATTCGAGAATCAGCTCGCTTGAATGGTAAAGAATGTCCGAGAATCATCTCGATTTCAGAGAAATAATAAGATCAATTCTAAATTAAAATTCTAGTCTTTGGATAAAATGCGCTGGCCGAGAATCGAACCAGGGACCATTGGATTAGAAGTCCAATGCTCTGCCAATCGAGCCATGGTGAATTATGACAGTCTTTCTTTTTGCTGCAATATCATGTTTGGAGGTCATAAAAGGTTAAGTGTACAAGCGTGGATTAATTCTCTCTTTGAAGCGCTAATCGTATTCCAAGCAGGTAGTTACAGCGTGGATGTTCTGTTATCAAAAAGTGATTTATATTTTGTTTGTGATCATGCAAATGATTGTATAATTTCTGTGGTAATTATATTAAATTCGCTATGTATGCTAAAAAAATATTTAAAAAATAAATTGAAAATATGTAATAAATTTTTGCTGTATAATAATTGATACCTGGGAAAAACTTGTGAAGAAAAATATTTATATTAAAAAAGATAATTTTTTAATACATTACATTATTACTAAAAAATTTAGGTTAGAGTTATAGAATATTATTTTACATTAAATAAATGTGAAATATAATTTCAAAAATTAAATTGAAAGAAAAAAATTCATTTTACTTTTCCCCCTTAAACTGATACAGAAAAAAATACATTTTTAAGAAAAAATTGCAGTTAGATCATTTAATTTTTAATTAAATTGGAAATAAAACTTTAAAAAAATTTCAATATGTAAACTGCTTATTTTTCCTCCCCAAATTATATATGTTCTAAATTTTGTAGCCTATGTTAAACAACCTGGCTTGTGAAACGCCAGAACACACATTCATCTTTATTATTAAATGGGATAATAGAAACCGAATTTAAAAAATAGTTGCCGAAGATAACTTAATATAGAAAACCGATTTTCACGTTATTTTTCCTAGCAAACTGAATAATCTAATAATAAACCCTTATGATTGACACCTTCAATTTATAAAGATGACAGATGTTCGATCACTGGGAAACAAAGATTTTCCGAATTCATCCGGAGTTGTTCTTTTTTCTCCCATCCTTCTCACAAACCCTTTATGAAATGCATTAAAAAGCAATAACACTATCGGTATTAATCTAGATCGCTTCCAGAATCCGAATCGAAGAATTTTCTAAAGAAACCCCCGAGAAGATTTTAAATCCTGTTTTCAAAACAGCTTTTCTAAGTAACCCTCCTAACGTTTGATTAATGAACTTAGGATAAATACGTGGCACTTGCATAAAAGCTGGATGGATTATGAGGCAGTCTTCTCCATAAGTTAGAATCTTTCGCAATTTTCGCTTACGAAAGAAGTACTTCGAATGCGATTCCTCCCCACCCCCCTCACCGCGGTTGCCATCCAACAACAACTTAAAAGTGGACTTCATTTATTTTCTCAACTTTCGAAACTGAAAAGGACTCGGTTATTATTCTCTTCACTGTGGCTTGATTCCTCGGCTGGAAAAGTTTCCTATTTTATGTTTACTTTACCTCAGGGGCACATACGAAAAGCTCGTCTTAGATTAGCGGGAAAGGGGAGGCTGTGTTGGCCTCTTCCTGGTAATGGTATGCTACTTGGCTGTACCCCCATTTTTATTACACCTTTGGGAACGGAAAAGAGTTTAGAAGGGCACCACGCAGAAGAAAGGAAAGGCACACAAAAAAGGGGCAGCTCTTGATACATTACTACACTTTTAAAAAGGGGTGGGTGGTAGTGGGGTAACAATAAAAGGTTTCCAATACGTGCAGTGTTTGAACAGCAAGTACCAGTGTACGAGCTAAAGTAAACAGCCTTTCCCATGCCAACGTAAAAAGATCAAAAAACGCATTTATTATTTATGGATGGTAAATGTGAACATTGTGCAGATTGTTTATTGCGCTTTGGTGTAGTTTGTTAGATCTCTTCAGGGATTACTTCACTTCATGTAGAGGTCCCCGAAACCTGGTGGAAGAAAAGCTCTGCAAATAGAAGGGAAAATGTGGAATATTCAAAATCGAATGAATAGTTTGGGTAGGTACAAGAAAAGGGATTAGGATTTTAACGCTGCTTTATAGTGTTTTCTAAGACTTTGTTTTGGGTTTTTTTCAAAGTTGTGAGATTTATTTATTTAAGTAAAGAACACGTTATTTTCAAATATTTTATTTATCCTGAAAACCTGTTAGTCGTAAAAACAAGATTTGAAAGAAGTTAAACAAACCTCTGCTTCATCTTTCAATAAAGAAATAAGCCCCTGAATATATCTGTAGAAAATTAAGTTTGTATTGCAAACTTATTTCGTATTCATGTACTTTGGTTATATGACGTATATATATGCTAATGCATCTAGTGAATATAGAAGAATTGAAAAGGTTAAAAGAATAGTTTCATGTAATATTTATTAAAATATAACAACACTACACAGGATTCTGTAATGGAAATGTAGGTAAACTTGCATTTTAGCAAAAATTCAAATGTTAGACATCTCTGTCTAATTAACCTTACATTTATGTGAAAATACTAGCTACTATGCTCACTGCCTTGCCTACATTAACTCACTGTATATGCCAAAAAAATCAGGCCATATGACTCTATGTCGTATAGTAGAATTTTAAATCGCATAGAGTATAAAATATATTCTTACATTTATATTCTTAATTTTTTAAAAAATTCTCAATACTAATTAGAATAATCATTAATAAATATTAAGATTCTAACAAGCGACTGTTTTTTTCTTACTATTCGGCACATTTATGACTAAATATGTCAACTGGGGAAAAAGAATCAAGAACTTGTTTAAACAAATTTTGAATATTTGATCAAAATTAAAGAAAAGTTATGTAGAAATGAAATTTATCACTTAAAAAATAGTTACGTAAACTTAAAGTAGTAAAAATAAAGTTTTGCTATTATATATTCCAAATTTAATGCTTAAAAATCCAAAATCGTTTTAACTTTCATTTTACCATTTTTAAGGGGGCTTTAAAATTTTCAATAACGAAGTTAATTTTTTCAAGATGCTAAGAAAGATGTGGCAATTTTTGTTCGAGCATCTCAAAGAATGTAGAATTGTGTTTGATATTCTAATTTAATTGTTGAATTTTATGGCATTCTAATTTAAGTATATCCATTAATTTACCGAGATTCAAAAAATATTTGCAATCCAAATGTCTATATTAGTTAAAATATCCATTTGAAAAAAAGAATGTTTTAATTTCAGTTCTACAAGAGTTATCAGTACTTCTATTAATCTTGTATGAAAATATATTTCAAAACTTTTGATAAAAGGCGTTCTGGAATTAATATTTTTTCTTGTATTTGAGTCAATTTCAAGATTTCAACTGGATTTTTATTCAATTTCAACGCCATTTGACAACTTTTTTATTGAATTTAATAATTATCTTTCTATTTAATCCTTTTAAAAACCCCTTTTTGTTACTAATAACAACTTTTTTACAACAAATTATGGAGAAGTAATTGAAGATTGTTTGATAAAAACAATTATTGCATTGTTGTGTTAATACAAGATGTTTATAGGTAAAAAAAAGTATGAATATAACTTTATATCATTACTTGTAATATAAGAATAAGAAACGAAACTATTAGTTACTAGTGAAAAATTATGCACGTGAGACAAAAATTCAACACAGAATCCAATCATGTTCTATAAGTTTTAATAAAATATCTTCCATCCTTTCTTATTTGCACTCTTCAAATTGATTTCAATGTATCATTTGAAATAAGATATGGTTGAACCAAGAAACCACCGTTTCATGATCGAAAATACGAAGCACAGAGGCTTGGAAATTGGCTAGGAAGGTAATCTTGTAACAAGAAACGAGGTTATTTTGTCTGTTTTTCTATGTCAAATACCATGTAGGTGCGATGAGAATGCTAAAATTGAATGGTTTCAATTCGATATGCAACACAATAGGCTGAATAAAAAAATATTCTTTTTTAGAGAAAAGTGACAAAAACTCGGAAGCTTTTCCAAATTTTCTTCTGTAGAAAACATTTTTTATGTAAGGTTTCTTGGATGGTGGTATTGTAATTTTTCTCCCTCAAACTCGCGCAAAACCTTATAAAAATTCAGTTTTTTTACCATCTTTTAAAAACGTTATTTATCATACTTAAATAAAAAGGCTCAAATTTTTTCCGAATTTTTAAGAATTTTATTTTTTATTCATCTAGAAAATTTAGAAAAAGAATATTTGCATGTTTATATAGAGCACGTCAAATTAGAACCAATCAAATAATTTAGAAATACATTAACAGGCACTAAAATCTTTTAAAACCTTAATTCTTCGAAATATTTTGATTATATTTGATAGCAAAAAACCTTATAAACAGTTTTTTATATTGCACGTGAGAGCATTTAAATTTTTTGTAAAGATATAATTCCCTAAAAATAAAAAGATCCCTAAAATGTTTAATTTTTCTCGATGCTGTATTTTCACAGATTGCTCACAGATTTAAATAAGAATGGTTCATCGTATTAATATAAAATTACTTAGTTATTCTTCTATACACAGATTAAAGAAAATCCTGCAAATTCAAGTCATTATTGTGCATGTTTTCATTGATTGCCAATATTCTAAAAATATTTTTATAAAAAAAGCGTTATTTTTTTACAACACAAAAGACAAAATAACAACAGTAAATCTAATAAACTATTATCATTCTACATGATTATCAAGTTACCTTTTTGTAATAAATTCGTGTAACAATTGTTAATATAAGTTTCTTATATTTTTAAACACTTTACGCGCAAGAGAATTCTGTCTTCTACAATTTATGTGGAATATATTTTTGTTCTCAAATACTTTACTTAATGAAAATTATTTTACTGATCTAAACATTCATACTTTTTAGGTGAAATAACTTATAAAGCTGTAAAAAAATTAAGAATTTTTTGACTGTTCCTAATTGGCTATCTTCCGAGCTCTGTTTTAGCAGTTAAACGCCTTACAGCGATTTGATTATTATTAATTGATGTAAAAGATATTAAAACGCTATTTGAAAGTGTATATTTATAGAATTTTTTTTTGAAAAAATGTTATTAATGAAGAAGTATCACCGATTATGTCCTCCAAACTCACCAGATCTTACTCACCGGAATAATAATTGTAGCCATCATTTTAAAAATGAAATATATTTACGGGTCAAAAATTAAAAATTATAAATATTTGATGATAAAAATGAAATATATTTGCGCAAGACCATTGAGTTAAATAAAATGTTTCTCAACATCAAATAGCCAGCATAGCACCATTTACTATTCCATCATGATATTTTTAATATATCAATCATGGATTAGTAGTTTTTGTTTTTTTAATTGACTAAACCCTATTTTACTTCAAAAATATGGAAATTGATATATGTGTATCATGGAATGTTATTACACTTATTCAATTTTTGTGCATGTATATCTATATCAACCTGTATGCTTTGATTTCGTCAGAATAGAAATGGAAGGGACCCAAAAGATAAAATCGAATTTCAATGTATAATTTTTAATTATATGCTTAAGCTTTTAAGGAATAAGCATGTTTACTTTTTAAATAAGAGCTAGCTTTTAAGGAAAAAACTTTTACTTTTTAAATAAGAGCTAGCTTTCAAGGAATAAAACTATCGTACCAAAACATGTTGTTTTTGGGATAAGGTTTTTGGCATCAACAAAAAACCGTAGGTGAAAAAAAATTACTTTCAGCACGAGCATCTCAAAAAAACGGCTTCTAATAACGTGATGTCATTCCATTCACAAAAGCTCTGATTAAAAAAATAGTTGATGACTGCAGCAAATAAAACCTAGAAAAATATCATTTTTGAGCACGTGATTATATGAAATGAAATAAATAGAAAATGGGGTATTTTTTAAAAAAATAAATGCGAGACAAAGTTTTTTGGATTGTTGGCAATACCAAAAAAGACTCATTCAATGAAACATTTAAAATGATTAAAAATATAATTTAACTTGCACGAGCACGAAGCGCTTGGCCGTTCAAGAAATTATGTTCTGACATGATACATTGAAATATGCACAGCAGATTTAATTTTAATCTTTTTTGTTTACTTTTTTAAATAAGATCTTTTAAGGAATAAATATATTTACTTTTTAAACAAAACAAAATTCGCATTAATTATTTTAATAAGATCTTTTAAGGAATAAATATATTTACTTTTTAAACAAAACAAAATTCGCATTAATTATTTTCATTAAAGGGCCAAAGCATACAAGACAACTCAATTCCTAGACATATATAATTCTGAAAATTTATTCTTGTTTAGAATAGTCCAAGAAGTTCTGCTTAAAAAGATCCAAGTCTTACCAAGCGTAAATTTCATAAAGTTCCTCATTCATCTTCTTCTATCTATTATTTTCTCTATGATGTTAATTAAAAGCAAAATGAAACATTGTAACTTCAATTTAAATACACGAGATGCGATGTATTTTATTAAATTTACGCTTGAGTTGTGTTTATGTACCGGAATCAATTTATATCGTATGTTTCCAATGGCGACAAAATTATTTTTCAAAAAGTCTTTTTAAACTTCTGGAAGTCTGAAAAGTTTTTATTAGTTTATTTAAATTTTGTCAATAACACAATGATTGATTAAAACTTAGCTAACTTTTGCTTATGGAATGGGAATTTCATTATTTTTGGATATAAGGTTTTTTATTTATGTATAAAAGGTGGTGAAAGATTGTCTCATGCGTAAATTAATTCCATACTAAATTATTCAACATTTGCATGTTATTACGGACTTTCGGAACAATACCAAATATCATTCTGTATCATCTGATTCATCCTGGTTGAATAATCCAACCATTAATTTATACTGGATTAAATTATTTTTCAGTATTGCATTCTCTGAAAGGACTCTAGGATTTTTGAATCTATTATCCAAATGAATATTATGTTTATATTCATGAAGTCTGCAGAAATGTATGATTTGGTAAGAGCACAAGAATAGATCATGGGATTTGTAAAGAACGTAAGATTAAAACATGGGGTTTGTTAAAAACGTAAGATTTGTTAAGAACATAAGATTAGAACGCGGGATTAAGATTGCAAGATTTGAGAGTGGGATTTTATTAAGAACATTAGAACGCGGGATTAAGATTGCAAGATTTGAGCATGGGATTTTATTAAGAACGTAAGATTTGAACGTGCTTTTTGTTAAAATAATACAATTAAAAGGTGGGATTTGTTGGAATAATAGAATTAGAAGGTGTGATTTGTTAAAAATACAGGATTGGAAGGAGTGATTTCTTAAGAATATAGCATTAGAAGGAGTGATTTTTTAAGAATATAGGATTACAAGGAGTGATTTCTTAAGAATATAGGATTAGAAGGAGTGATTTGTTAAAAATATAGTTTTGGAAGGAGTGATTTGTTACAAATATAGTATTGGAAGGTGTGATTTGTTAAGAATATAGGATTGGAAGGTGTGATTTGTTAAGAATATAGGATTGGAAGGTGGGATTTGTTAAGAATAT
>JAOUZG010031333.1:97669-198694 GCA_026289955.1 Argiope argentata
ATCCTGATGCAAATATCCATCCTCATGCAAAATCCTGATGCAAATATACATCGTGCAAATTCGTGACGCAAATATATGTCATGCAAAATTATGATGTAAATATACATCATGCATAATAATGATGTAAATATACATCATGCAAAATAATGATGTAAATAGACATGAAAAACCTTGATGTAAATATGCATCATTATGCAAAATCATGCTGTAAATATGCATCATCATGCGAAATCAGGTTTTAAATACACGTAATAGTTTTTGCAGAATCATGAAACTGAAAATTTAAGATAAGTGGAAAATTTTCTACTGATTATCAATTTTATTAGCAAAAGAGTTCTCAATTTTCATAAATAAAATATTCAAGAAATAGCACGTTTTCTTCAAATGCAACAAACAGCGGAATGACAAGTTCAAACCCGCTGTAATGACTGTGATATTTGATTTTTTTTTCGATATCTGTCGACGTTGTCGTAAAAAAATTTGCCACCGAAAACTAAATTCCAATACACCTATTTTGAGTATTATTTTTATTATTCTAAATGTTATTCTCGAAGTTTCCATCACCATGTAAAGAACTGTTTAATAAAATAATTTTCAAAGTATTTTTTTAAACCTCTATACAATTTACTAAACGCTTTATTCATTAAAAGTATTCATTAAATAAAGCTCATCTGTTTGTTTAAAGTAAGTGACATTACACCAGTGATTTATCAAAATATCAATATTTTGAATGATTCATTTGATAGCTTGTTTAATTTTAGATTAATTTTCAGAACTCTTGCTTTGTATTGATGATTTTTATTATTTGCAATATAAGATGCATTATTAATTAGAAATCATGGTTGCCACACAAAGTTTTCAGTGACTCTATTAGAAAAAAAAACCCTGATAAATATTGAATTTCAATCATTACTGAAACTTTTAGAGACTTTTATTTAAACAGATTTATGTATGAGAATTATCATTTTTAGAATTTATCGATTTTTCAGTTTTGACATGATTTATGAATGAAATACTCTACATATAAATAAAAAAATTAAAATAGGGATTATTTTCGTGGTTACCTCATTAAAAATTTAAGGTGTGTGTTTTTAAATATCAGAATTAAAATTTTTAATATTTTTATGCGTAGTGGGAATTTATATTTGCAGCAAGATTGTAAATGCATATCTGAAAAAAATCAAACAAATAAAAAGAGTAAAAATTTAAGAATACATAGCGTTTTTTTTATTTAGGAACTAGTTTATGCAATTTATATAATCATATAAAAAGGTATAGTGCGTATTTGAATGCGGCATAATGAATGTATTTTTAAAAAAGTGTCATAAAATCCCATCTTGAACAAAGAATTTTAATATTAAATATTTTTGAAATTTATCTAATGAAAAATATTTAATATTAAAAAAATCACACATTATTTATTGTTAAATTTGCATTTTACACAGCATTGCATAAAAATCACATATTAGGAATAAATCGCATAACAAATCATACATTAGGGATAAATCATATATCAAGTCACATATTAGGAATAAATCACATATTAGTAATAGAATATTATGTTCTTAACACAAATTTTTGTGATATTTTTAGTATGAGAACGATTTCCTAAGCTTGTCTCAACATTTTATTACTAATAATTGAATAAAGCTGAGGATATTTCATGAATAAAATATTAACTTAATTCTGTATTGCTTCCTTGCGAACCATGAAAGAAAATTCCATTTAAAATAATTATAAAATTATTGGAATAAAATAATCTTGGTACCCAGGTAGCCCAACTTCTTCCACAATAATGCAAGATATTATGATATTAATCAATATTTCACGTTATAATATAATACTGCAAATATTTATCAATATCACGCGATATTGTGTAGTATATGTGTGCTTATAAGTTATGGTTCCAAATTATTTGATTTCATAAAATATCATGCTTCTCTGTTTGCTTCCCTTATTTTAAACATTTTTAAAGTGCATGCTAGATGTAGAAAAAGTAGTGTTGATTTAAACTTAAAAATATGATACGTGATTCCTTTTAAAGTATGGCTCTGGGAAAACATGGAATATACTTTTTCTCATTTTAAAAGTAAAAGAAAAAATTGCTTCACATTTTCTAGAAAACCTGAATTTCTCACTTCTATTCTCGCAGCAACATTTGCGTTTTCTGAAGTGCATTGGCTTTATATCCCAAAGCTAATGACTTTTACCAAGTCACTTATATTTACGCTTTTTTTGGTAGAAATGCAAAACACAAGTTAAAGTATATCTCTGGTTAAAGTGCCCTCTGCGTAGTTGGATTCCATAGTCCAATGCCTGGATCTAAGTGGCAAACATTTCCCCAACATAAAATATTAAACACCATAAGAAACTTACCACAAACAGAAGCCGAATAAGTTAGTGAAATGTCTGAAGAAAATCTAGAGGATGGTAGCCGTCGTTTGTAACCAGAAAATTTATTTTGTAAAAGAGAAAAAAAAAGGAATTTAAGAGTGGAAATAAAATGTTTCCAATGCATGATATTTATTCCCCGATCTTTTGCGGATATTCTCAAATAAAAGGGGAACTTTCTTTCTTTGGATTTTACACTGCAGAGCAAATAGGAAGTAAAATTCTTTCTTACAATTGGAGGATTTATTTCCACTTTTCTTGTTTATACAGAGTAGGAAAACTACCGTCAGGAAAAATAAAGGCAAAGGCTGAAAGTCAAGAAAATTTTGTAAAGGAAAGGATGTCTACCGCCCTGGGAAATGTTTTTTGTTCTCCGAGAGTTGAGGGCCCCGAATTGATTTTCGTTTAATAAAGAGAAAGTTCGCTTACACGCGTACCGGTATGAATTTGATTATAGAAGTAAAAGCAGAGTATGAGATATGGAGGGGAGAAGGTTTCACTTTTAGCACCAGCTAGTGAATTGGAAGAAAAATGATTCGGTTCTTTTTGGTTTGAAATATATATTTCTTTAGGAGGACATCCTTAGGAAAGAATCGTGAGCTGTTTATAAAGGCGAAGTCCAATCTTATTTTAAAGGTTTTACTGTATTCTGAGTCATCATTTTTTTCCAAACTCTAATGCCATATGTATACGCTGTGTAAATACCGGGTATTTCAAAAATGACCGGTACATTTCAAAAATCAATAAAAGCTAAATGGGCTGCAATAAAAATACTCCGTTTGTGACAACAGTAAATTTTCAGGCAGACAAACTTGCAAAATTAGTTCATATTTAGAAAAACAGATGGCGCTGCAGTCGATTAAAAATATAGAAGAAAACACTGTCTGTGAGTTTCGCCATTCTGTAAGTCGTGTGATTACTTTGGTCTATCCACACATAAAGGAGATGACGTGAATTGACATACCTGTTTGTCAGACATGATCCCCAGTGACTTCTTTCTGTGGGGACATGTGAAAGCCCAGGTGAACCACCCCAATCGAGAAACAGTTGAACAACTGGAGCAACACATCTGTTTTGCATGTGAAGCCATCCCGCTTGAGATGTTCACATGGGTTTCTGCTCATTTCGTTCTGAGACTTTGATATGTTATTGCTGCGCGTTGTGGATATTTGGGACAACATCGTAGTTTACAGTTTTATACACTACAGAGCCATCTATTGCTGAAAATTGTAACTAATTTTGCAAATTGGTCTGATTAAAAAATTTACTGCTGTCCTCAGCATATTGCAATAAACGGCTTTGTTACATCGCCTGCCTGTTTAGTCTGTATTGATTTTTCAAATATCCTGGTCATTTTTGAAACACCCGGTAATTCATTAAGGCAGAATAAGAAATTTCAAATTCATCGTGTGTATATGAAAATAAAAATTCGTTTTGGAAAGCTGGAAGGCAAGGTACAAGATCCTTTACATCTAAATTATTGTGATTATAACTCATAATCCAGATATCAACTTCTTGGGATGAGTAATTACTTTCATCTAGCGGTCCTGTTACGCGGCAACAAACTCTAACGTTACGAGTTCGGTCCTATCGGTCCTAACCATTCACCCACAATGGTGACTGTGGATCTTTTCAACTGTCAAAATTTTTCAACTGTCATTTGATTCAGCATACTTCCGTTTTTAAAGAATTCTGATATAGATGAAGTGTTTGCAGGAAAGATAACTGCCTTTAGCCCTTTATTTACCGAGTTGTGTTGCTATCATTTTTTCAACTTCTCTTTTGCACCAGTAGTTAAGTTTCCTTTCGAAATAATCCCAGGTAATTCTAGAAAAATTTATTATTAATAACAATATCTTAATTAATTTAATTATTAATTATTTAAAATTCTTACCGTTAGTATATATGAGCTTCTTGATACTTGGGTAACATTCTTCGTTTTCTTTAGAATACCATCGGCATAAATAGTCATATTACGAAGGTACAAGCCAAACATAAATGGTACTTTTCAGTACCTTCAGTTAATAAAGGATTAAATATACTGATCTGCAGATTTGATTTTTGTGGTTGAAGCTCCATTTTAATTAGCTGTGCCAAAGCTTACAACTGATAACAAAACCGAATTCAACAATTATGTTGCACATATTCTAACTGAAGCTACACCTCTTCCCCTTGATATCATGATTAATTTTCAAGAGGCTTATAAAAACTATTATCTGTCTCCGCAATAATCTCGCGCACTTCCTCGATGACGGGCGTGGTAAAAATCAAATGTTTAACTTATTTGATTAAATTGTAATTGAAATTATTTTTCTAAAATGTTGCAATCATTGGAGTCGCAACAAAATACATGCAACCCTAATTACGATATTATTATCCAACACCATAAATTGTTGATGTTGATGATTAGGGCTTGAAAATGGATTTCCAGCTACTCTCTTTTAAAATATTGCAGTTATCGAAAATCTATAAATACAAAAGTTGTTAGTCTTAATAATACTGAAATTTGGTTAGTTAAAATTATTTTTCTGTATTCATTATTAAGAATTATAGCGAAATGTAAATTATCAAACCCCATCATCTCACCTTTGAGATAAATAGATTATTAGCGAACACGTATGGGGATTAACATTCATAACAACATTTTTCAAGGCAGTTAAAATCAAACAAAACTACTATAGTTATTCTGTTCATAAGATAACATGGGAAAAGATACCGATATATATATATATATATATATAGAAGCACAATGTGTGTGTGTGAGCGTGTGTCTGTTGGCGCTCTATAGGCCAGACCGTTCTACCTAAAGCTACCACATTTCGTACATGTATACATTGGGGGTCGGGAATGTGCACCTCGGCGCTCTTTTTCTCAATTTTTAATTAAAATTTTAATTACTTAAAAATAAGCAAAATTTGAAGTTTTTTCGCTATAATTTCCGAAAATATTACAGCAAAAAATTGATTTTTGCATCAATTTAAACATCAAAAAATTAGTTTTTCAATCATACTAATTTTTTGACCTATAAATTGAAACTATGTTTTTAATGAATTTTTAAACATTTAATTTAATCGTATTTTTAAACAATTTATTTCGAAAAAATGAAAATAAATTTTTATCTTCACGAGGCACTCAAAAAAAATCAGGTTTTAATAAAATGTTGCCATCGCATTTTCAGAAGTTCTGACTAAAAAAAAGGTAATTACAACCAAAAATAAAAAAGAAAAATATAATTTCCATCACGTGATTATATGAAATGAAATTAATAGGATATGCGATATTTTTTAAACAATAAATGTAAGAGAAAAATTTCTCGATCGTTTGCAATATCAAAATTATTAATTCAATTAAAAAATTAAATTCAACAAAAATATATGACAAAAGTGCGGTAGTTAAAACTGAAAAAGAATTTTTAGAAAAAAAAACCAAACGATAATCTTCTGAGAGCGAGATTAATTATTTAAAAGCAAGATATCTTAAACGAGCTAGAAGATGACGTCATTTGAAAGAAATGACGAACAAAAAGCAATTGATAATAAGTAGAAGTAAAATACTTTTGCATTCATTTTTTTAAAACTTTTAAAACAATAAGACATATTTTGAGTTGTTACTTTTACTTATATAAAGAAGATATAGTGTGCAAATCAAAGAATTCGCCTTCGTGATTGTAATTTATCTCCACATTTTAATGAATCATGCGAGATAAAAACGCATCTGCTTTCAACGAAATAAACGTAATATTAAAGCAATACCGGTAAAAGCAGGTCATCTATTTGAAAATGCATCTTCTTTCAAACAAGCATACGTAATGATTAACAATGCAAAATTTCCAAAAGCATATAAAAATATTTTTTACCCGCATATTTCGAAGAAATCAAAACTTTCTAACCAAAACAATATCATTTTCTCACATGAGAAAAAATAAATCAACTATAATTCCAAATTTAAACATTAAAAAATGTCAATTTTGGCATGTTCTGCATAAAATGATACAAATATGAAATATGATATTTTTGGAAAGTAAAATTCAATGAAACGTTTTCTGTGATATTTGACAGTACAAATATTACTAATTCAATCAAACAATTTTATTTAAGGCAAATATGGCTTAACACCTACAAGGCATCTTCTGTAATCAGAGCCCAACATCTAATTTCTTAATTTTTTAACAAATGGTCTAAGTGAAATATATAATTATAGATTGAGGGAAAAAATTCTGATGAATTACGACTTTTGTATTTATCATCTGCTCTGTGAATCATATTTAACAAAATATTCTAGAGGCAATAAGTTCTTATAATAAAAAAAAGTGGCACTCCAATCAACTAAATCAATCATCAAAGCTGATCGATATGTGAAAATTTCAATATAACTATTCGGTAAAAACTGGCGGTTTTAGATCACTTTATCAAGATCTCAAAGAAGCCAATCAGGGCTAGTCTAGAATAATTGGCCTAGATTATGAAAATGATGATTGTTTTAAATTTGCAATATTCTGAACTAAATAAATGAGCCAGATTTGATCGCAAAAGAAAGAAATTTTATTTATTTATTTAGAAGTTGAAATATTAAGAATATTTTACAAATATGAATCTATAAGACCAAAGGAATTTAAGCCATAACTTTTTGAAATATAATTATAAACCAAAAATAAATAAATAAATATCATTTTATAATTGAGAGCATTTATATGCATCTAAAAATAAAATTAAAAACTGAATGCTTCATTTAATCTGTGAAATGTTTGCTGTATAATTCCTTGAGATCTTATAAATTATAAAAAAATTATAATGTTTCAATTTCTGTAGTGAACATAAAACTTCAATGTCGAACAACTCTGCTTTTAGTTCTTAGTTTTATTTAAAGACATGGTTGAATTGAGTAAATAGGTCTTTGTATTAATTAAAATTTCATCATTTCCACTTTTATTTAAAACTGAATTTTACATGCCCTGATAGAAAATCAAAGAGAGATGCGGAGTTCAAAGATAGGACTGCTTAAGGCCTACATAATAGTATAAGTGAATTATATGACTATAGAAATTTGAATGCTAAAAATATTTTGCTGAAAAACTTATTATAAGATCAAGTTATATAAAAAATTGATTGATCCCTTGAGTCAGCATTAATATTGCTGAACCGACTGATCGCCAAAGGCAGCTAGTATATAATATAATATAAATTATTAAAATTCTAAATCCAAATTAATTCCTAACTTTCAATTCAGTTTAGCCCATAATAATTTCATTCTAAAATCATTCTCTTATTTTCTTATCCATTCCACTTGTTCAAGATAATTAATTCAACAGAAGCTTTGTAAAATTGTTGAATCGGCTAAAAGACAAGAAATTCCCACGATCCGAATGAAGGGATAAAAACTGTCCAGCCAATCACAATCCTTTAAAAGATCCCTATGATTCCCCTAAATGATATGTACATGTGATTGACATATGTCAAAGATCCCTATTAAAATATTAAAGTATATATTCATAGGGGTAAAAGTTTCTTCCTTTTTTTCTCATTCTATTTTGTGTCGTTCTGTGTTGTGACATTGCCTCTGCTTGTATTTAAAGCGGGTTTCCGATGATAGAATAAAACGAACTTAAAAACTCAATGCGTCATTTTTGTCTTCGAATCCACCTACTGTTTTCAACAAACATATATATAATTGACCGGTGAGGAACTAAAAAAATCCAATGTCAAGTCATGAAAGCCATTGTAGGGATATTCCTATAGGTAATTTTCCTATAGTTTTATACCTGAAAGTCATGTGGAATTAAATTGATTGGTAAGCTTTATCAAGATAAGATTTGATTTGAAGTTTTGAAATTTCTTAAATACAGTACTTTTGGGTGAACATGGTATGAAATTTGTGGATAATGTTATTTTCAAATTTATTCTCTTAAGGAGTTTACATACAGTGGTTTGTATACAGTTATTAAAAAATCATAAACAAATGAAATAAAATTAAAAATTTGAATTTAAATGAACATTGAACTTGATTTGTTATATGCAAAAGACAACTAGAAGTCTAATATATTTAATTTACTACTGCTACAATTAGAACCTGTAGGCCTTAAAATTATCAGGAATATGTTTTACAAGTAATATGCTATTGGTCTGGAAATTTTAAGTATCTGCTTTTTGAAATGTTCCATGCTTACATTTGAAATTATTCTGAATACATTTTAATAAGATTCACGAGGGTGATCAATGCTTTTCCCATTATTTATAAAACCATCTTGAACAAATTTCATTGAAAAAGTATGCTTATTTATGTCATACAGATGTTCTCAATGCAGTTATCTTAATTTTTTCAGTTAGTAACCTCACTTCCCTGTAAGTTCAATCCATAGTAACCATTTGTTTATGTATTCTTGTCCCCTCGATTTAGTTACTACTTCAGCAAAAATTGTTACTGTCATGTAGAATTTGACATCGATTGAGTGATCCCTGAATGTTTGTCGTCCTTTTCTTTCATTTAATTTTTCTTTTTTTAATTTTTTTTCTTCTTGTTCTAATCCAACTAGTTAAATAACTTAGTGTTATAGGCACCAGGGCACAGGATGACAATATGTTATGTATATCATTTTATAATAAGGGTCTATTTACCGTACTTAAGGCGAAATGTTCGTCACAACGCAAGAATGGATTCACCCTCTGCATGCTGTAGATTACTAAACGACCTTTCGTAAAGAAACGTTCATATTTCTTCCATGCAGTTATGTATCCAATTCTCTATCATCTTTCATTTTTATTTCCTTAAATATATTTTTTAATCTCCTTTTTTCAATAATTTGTAAATGCAACATTTTTAATTTATTCCATTTCAAAGAATAATTATTTTCTATTCATTCGAATTAATGTTTCTCTTTAATTTTATTCAAAATATTTACTTGCAAGTAATATCGGATTTAGAAAGCATTTCACATGTGTTAAGTTTCAAATTGCAAATATTAGGTTAGGGGAAAAGAAATCCACCGTTATTTTACGGCCATCTTCCGAGAAAATAATGGATTTATTTCCATTTTTTCCATTATTTTCTTTCCATATGGAATTTTTGAAAATAAGTGATAAAGAAACCCATTATTTTCTCGGAAAAGAAAATAAATCCTTTATTTTTTTACAGCCATATAGGCTGTAAAATAATAAAGGATTTCTTTTTCCCCAACCTAATATAAGAAATAATTACCATTCATTTTTAATTTTATCTTATGATTTTAAAGTTGCCTGTTTCAGAGAAGCACGAGTAAATAAGGCTATCAGAACTTTTCTTTTCTTTTTCTCTTACATCTTTACTTTTAAAGTTTTGCTTTAAAAATAAAAAAAACAGTAATCAATTAAAAAATGAAAATGATGGTAAAAAATCAAAAGTGTCAGTGAACCGTATTTTATTGAATATATTTAAGGATTTATTTTGTCTATAATTATTTACATACACCTAAAAATAAAAGGCGGTTGAAATAGAAAAGAGGTATGTACAGGATAAATCTTTATCCTTTCTCTTATACACATCAATTTCCAAACGTATTTTTTACTGAACTCTTTACTTCTAGTATGTTGTCAAGATGAATCAGAATAACAATTATCACAAAACATTTTAGATAAATAGAAAGAAAGACTCGTTGTCAAAATTGCATGATATTTTCCTTAAATCTGCATTTCTTTTTCCATGCTAACTGCACTATTTCTAAATGGGAACATTATTTCTCATAGATGGTTTTTTTTACATTTCCCTTAATTCATTTTAACGGCCTTTCCTAAAAGTGGAATTCTGTTCCACACAAGTAGTAATATCAAGGGAGAGAGATGAATAGAACATTAAAGATATTGTTTCTGCCTCTTAAAAATTCATGCGGCGTTGAGGCGAGAACATGGTAATAATTCAGCCAACCAAATGGTGTCAGTCGGCGACCATCACAACGTCCTTCCTCTTAGATGTAAACGGAAACACATGAAAGCTAAATGGTTGTTTAACTCGCAAAGTGCTTTTAGCGAAGTGAAGTTGTAATGTTATGGAATGTTGAATATATCTCATAATTTAATATATGTGCTTTAGATGCCAATTGATATTATTCGAATAAAATAAAATATTTCTATAATTACTGTAGCTTAAGATACAAAATAATTACTATATATCATAATATATTATAATTTAAGTTATGAAGGTTTTAATGGTCAGTGAACTTTAAATAAGCCAAATGGATGAAAACAACCAATTTTATTTTTATCATTTCATCATGAAAATATTTCTTTAAATTCATGTAAAATAACATTATAAAACGTTATTGTTTAGTAAAATAAATATATGAAGGATTAAGAAAAAAAGTAAATTTTAATGATTTTTCTCAAAATGATATTGCAAATATATTCAAATAAGTTTTAAATGCTCCAGGAGTCTTATATTTTGAAAAAATTGAATGAAACTGATAATAAAGCTGTTTGTTATAATTAAAAGAAAATAGGGTTTATCTTTTTTTATTTCGATTTTGTTTAGATTGTTGAAATTTAATTTTAGCTGGGAAAATCATAACATTCTAGGGAAAATTCAGTAAGTATTCATGAAAATATTTCAAAAAAATAAGCCATTTAATTAGAATTAAAAAATTATATACACTTTTATTCCAAAAAATTTATATTGTTTAACAAGGAAAAATTGTAAATATTGTTTAACAAGTTAACAAGGTAAATTATTGTAAAACAAACAATAGTTTAACAAAAATATAAACTATAGTTAATTTATATTGTTTAAAAAAGAAAAGAATTAAAAATTTAAAAGCTTGGAATGTTTTGAATTTTTTAAAATTATGTCTTTTATTTTTTAAAAAAATATTTAGTTACAGAACGTTTTTTAAAAAGAAATTTGACATGTTTATATTTCACTATATATGCATAAATAATTTCCTAAATCTAAAGAAATAATTCCCAGAAATGCTGCCTTTAATAATGTAATATAAATCTTTGTTTATGATTTTCCTTATTTTTTAACTAAATAAAATATATAAAATCGTTGAAATATATTTTGATAAATTTAAAGGATTTGAATATAAAATGTTTTACTTAAATAAAATAATGAAATATTAAATGAATATAATTTCTATTTTCTTATTACTTAAATGCAAAGAAACAAAATCAAAATTACACTTTGAATTTATAAATCGCAATTTTAATCTGCTAAGAAATTTTGAAATGAAACCATAAAAAAAACAAAGGTATTAATGGAAAAATTGCTACTTTTATTTGAAAACAGCAACAACAATAAACGTAGTAATGGAATATAATCATGTTTTACAGTTTTAAACTGAAAAAAAAACTGATTTTCCTTTTTACTAATTTTCCCTTACGTTTATGATAAGCGTTTCAAACCACAAAACAATTTTTAAAGAAAAATATTTTTTTGTAATATGGAACAAAATATTTTGAAAATGAGATTGTTATCAATTAGATGTCACTGGATGTGTTAATATTAAGTGTGTGGGTTGGTGTGTGGGTGTGTGTGTTTTATGTATTTTTTATACTAATATTCAAATATCATAAAAATATTTGATCTTAATTAAAATACCTTCAATTATTATAAGCCTTTTGACTCGAATCGTCGCCAATTGTCACATTTTAGGTTTTAATAAATAAAACTTTATATGGAAGCGATGATTTGTTCACACGACAGAAATTATTAAACCGGCGAATGATTACATTTTCAAGAATAATATATCGTTCCTTAAAGTTCAACTGTTTAGTTGCTGAAAAATTTTATAACTGAAATCATACCACATGCAGTTGTTTCTCCAGTTTTCTATGAAATATCCATTATTGTTTTAAATTATTTTTATTTTCTACAAATCACATAAAAAAAAGTAAACTTCCAATTTTATGATAAAAACTAAATGGAATGTATAATAATCAATGCTCTAAGCCTAGCTGTTCTGATTATCGATTTAATTAACCATTATGTATCTAGAAGACAAAATTATTTTTAATAAGTAAGAAAATTAATAATGTTGAATAATAAAAGCTTCATGTATTCAAATAAGATACGTAATTATAATTAAAAATAATTTTGATAATTTAAAACATTTTTCAGTGAAAATATTTGAAAAAAATTTGCTAACGTCTTAGGTAGGCTTCTTTGTTTAAAAAATGTCTATCACTTTTTAGATGGTTAGGATTTTTAAGGAAAAATAATTATTTATTTCATTTCTTATTAAATCATATTTCCACATAAGCAAATGAGAGAAAATTAAATGAGATTTGATTGAAATAAGACATATTTTTCTGAAATGATTTTGCCCTGATTAAAAATTATTTCAAATATTATATCCTCAGTACTTTTGTTATAATTTTATATTTTAATAAGAATAATTATTTGAATTCATAATGAGCTTATTTGAAAACCTCAAAGAATAATTTTAAAAAATCCCAATTACAAAATTATTTTCTGTTTTATATTTTTCTATAAAAAAATTATCTGCAATTTTTTTCTTCATATTTCTAGAAATCTGATTTGTTTTTGCTTTTTTATTTTAGTGAAAACAAGTTACTTCTTCTTTGAATGATTTTTTTTTCCAGTAAATTATTTCTCTGAGGTAAAAATTTTAATAAAAATAATTCATTTTTTTTAATCAGTGTCCTAAGCCATCTTTTTTTTACATTCATTTTATAATTTTTTATTCCTTTTTTGGGGAGAAAATACGGGACGACATTTGAAATATATATAATTTTTTTCCGAAATTAAAACCTCCATATTCCAGTTTTTCATTATTAAAAGCCATATTTATTTTCAGGTTCTTTTCCATTTCTTTATGATCTTCAACTCATTTTAATTTACGTCCTTAGAATTCCAAAAATATTGAAAAAAAAAGCAGCAGAAATAAAGTGTTCAGGACTTTTTCATTCTTACAAATATGTTTTAAAATGAAATATGATCTAAGTAATTTAATGGAAAATATTTCAGCTCTGCTTAGAAATATAAGTTTTAAATCTTAATACAGTCACCAAAATTTTTATATTCATAAAAGCACTTTTCATAACTTTCGTAGGAAATGAAAATGGGCTTTTAAAATTTTGCAATCAACTGATGGTTTCATATTTAATGGGAATAGTGAGTGTTCTGTTTTCAGGGGGCATTTCAGTATATCCACGTTTCCTTGATCTAAGATATATTGAAAGATTTCAGTTATTTAAATGTTATTTTAACTATATACTTATTTTTACTGTACTTATTTTTAGTTAAAATTAGGAAAAAATATTTTTTTAAATCTTAAGATTAACTTTTTTCAATAAAAATGTAGGTTTACATTTTATAAGTAATTTCTTTCTCCAAAAATTAAATATAATATCAAATTTCAAAAAAATACTTTATCAACGTATAACTGAAATCTCAAAATATCCTTTTAAAAAAGGGAAATTCCGAGTTTTAATGTGCCTTCCTCGTGCTATAATCAAACTCTTTCTTTCTTCTCAGCCATTTCTTCGGCTGGGATTATCCACCAATCCAAATTTACTTGCTTCTGCACCTTGAACATATTCTCTGTTTGAAAAAAAAATGTGAGAAACCTTTTGAAGACATAAACGTTTATCTAGTAATGACTGAAAAAGAGGAAAAAGAGGAGAATACTTTAAATTTCCTTCTTCATTTCAAAAAATATTTTCAAACTTGGTCTATTTCACAATGAAAGGGCTAATCATAGCCACTGTTTGGAATATTGTTTTTTTTTTTTTCAGAGCAACGATGAATCTTTAATTCATTATATATTTTGATCTCCTGATTATATGAAAGCATTTTTATTATCACTTTCTTATACAAAAAAGTTAAAAATTTCAAATATTGTATTTAATAGAAAAGTATTTCTTGTGTGCATGTGTGTGTGTGCACTTCAATTAGTTAAAAAAACTCATTCGGTATAAGAAATGTGAAATGCATCCATTAATAAAAAAGAAACTCTTTCAATATATGTAATATACGGCAATACATTTTCGAGTAGCCAGTTCTCCTTTCGTATCAATCCGGTTCTATCCGGTTTTCCTACTATTCCATCTATTAATAAAAACCCCCTAAGTTTTGACTTTTATATTACAACACCTTTTCATATCTTTGTTTCGTTTATTATTGTAAACAAGTTTATATATATATATATATATATATATATATATATATATATATATATAATTTAAAGTCAATTCCTACTAAGGATAAACAAGAATTTTTTTATATACTATTACTATTTTATACTATTTCTTTATTATTCTATTTATACAATTTTTTTAAGTAATTACAATTGTTGTTGTTCTCGGGTTCCGCTTTAAAATGGAAGCAGAGGTGCAGTAGTTTCTCAGGGTATAAACTTCTGAACACTCGAATGCAGAGGCCTGATTTTTACCTCAAACACGTCCCAAACCTTTTTTACGGCGCAGACTTTATTCATAGATTTTATTCGTTCATTCACATATCGTAATTTAGATATGTAATCGAAAATGATCTCCTTTGACCCAGTACTCTTAGCGGTATTACTCTCGATATGGAGGACTGTGATACCACGACATATTTAGCGTTTACAACACACACACACGTAAAGTCCTCGGCTGGTGGGTTTGAACATGTAGCACAAGGGATGCGAAACCAACACCCTGGCAAACAGGTTATCCCGGCGTAATAATTTATTAAATCCTTGGGGACGACGTTAGTAAAGTAATTTTATTCTTCTATTTAAGTAAGCATTTCAAGTATATAAGTAGTTTTAGAACAACAACAAAATAGGTGATGCCACCCAAGCAAAAGTTAATTATGTTAAATAGTTTGCTTGATTGCTTGCCGCAACATCCTCCCCATCCTAGTCAACCTCCAGAGGGATGACCAGTTGGATTGGATAAGCTATCACCTTTCCTTTGGCACGAAGGATGCAGGTACTAATTATTCCATCTAATACTATAAGTAATTGATCAAAAAATTATAATGGCTTTGAATTTTCAATGCCAATTGTGGCAACATAAAATGCATGAATTTTCTACATAAGTTGGGATAATACATTTTATAAATTTTTAATTTTCTTTTTTCTGTAATATTTTAATTCGAAAGTTATTCAAAATGAATCTGAAATGCGTTAAATTAACGATGTTTGAGTTTAAATGAATGAAGTATTAAGAAATAGAATCGTTTTAAAGTATTAGCCGAAAATATTAATCCTAACCTCATTGGCATGGGAAAAAATAAACTGAATTTGTTACTTATTTGGCAATTAGGAAATAAAATTTTACCTACTATTGGGTTTTTTTTAATTTCATGTAATTGTTAAATTTTTTATTGAATTCCTTTCTACATACATTAATATACTGGAAAATAAATATGATTTAAAAAGTAATATGTTTTTAACGAATGTCGTTTGTTGCATTACGTAATTTGAGAAAAGAAAGTTGTTTCAACGTAGTTAATTTTTTCAATGATAAAATATTTTTTTTAAATTTCTTAAATAAATTTGTATATCAAGAAATATATCTTCAGAATATATCTTTAGATTTTGATACGAATACTTTCATTGGAAAATTTAACTTCGGTGCTAAGAAAAGGTCTCTTAGACCAACCTTCCCTGTTAAGTTTTAAATTCCTATTCATCCAGTTAAGAGTAAGTTAGTCCGTACTACTTAATTCTAATATTTCCTCTCATTTCTGGATCTAAGAATCATTTTTTTAAATTTAATTATCGCCAACATCGTCTCTTAATTAATTTTTCTTATTTTCCCATGCCACAAGGAAGATATAAGAATCCTTGTTGCTTATGCTGGTACTTAACATAACTGGGACACTCTTAACATATCTGGGATTCCTTTTCCTAAATCGGTACATGTAAACAATATTCCTATCGAATCCCCTAATAAAACCACCAAAGTGAAAAATTCTGTTACTTTGGTCTTGTATAGAGATGTAAACAGACATATTTTAATCATCGTTTCTTCCTTGCATAAATAATGCCTCACGAGATAAAATAACACGATTAAAATTTCTAAACTTTCTTTTTCCTAGACCACAAATCTGCAAAATGTTGCTTAATATATAATGAAATATAAGAAATATAATATTTACAGTAATATTATACTACTTTTTTATTTATCTTTATTTGAATTTTTAACCACTTCGCATGCAATGACGTGTCTGACATGCGCATTGAATTGCTGAATTTTTATTTTCAAGTCTACAATTAAGCCACAGAATTAATTATTTAAATACGAAAAAAATAATATGAAACAATTTGGTATCCCAAATGCTCCATATATTATTAAAAAAATCAAATTAACAATAAATTACCAAAATAGGATGAGTTATCTAATTAGAAAGTTAAATAAATTCGTATGTCAAGTGGTTAATAAAAACTTCTTAAATTTCAAAAACTATATATATATATATATATATATATATATATATATATATAGTTCATTAAATTCAAATTATATATAAAATTAAATTCTCTTAAATTTGAAAAACTATATATATATATTTTAAAAATAACTCTTATGTTTGAGGTACGGTAATTATGGTCTAATAAGAAACTTTAATTTAAACAAAAATAACCCTTCAGTAAACTTAATTTTGATATAATAATCAAAATTCTATCCGTAAAAATATCATTACTAAACATATTTATGTGCTATTCGCCAATAAATATTTTTTGATATTCTATTATTTCTATACAAAAGTCCGAATTGAATATACAATAATTCTAGCAGAGGGATATCGCTTCCTCCTCTTCATCTCGCTGCCCTTGGGTTTGAGGTCGAGTACGAGCATTGTAGTTTTTTTTATTTGCTCTATCAATGATATGTTTGAATGTGCCCCCCCCATGTAAAAATGAGAGGGGGGGTGCAAGCGAATATGGTGCATAACTATCTGTTCTGTAAGTAATACCTTTATTTGATATGTTGTCTACTTATGTAAGCCCCGTGTAATACTTAGTGGTCATAACCAAAGAAAAAATTACCGAAAACTTTGTCATAGTAACTGTTTCAAAAATTAGATGCTGTAATAGTAATCTACTAAAATAAGTTATGCATTGAATTCTAGTCAATAGAGTTATTGTTCGTTCCTGTATTCTGAGACAACCAATTTATCACAATCCTATCTCATGTAGAGGTGAAACGTGGAAGGAAGTAAACATTTCTGGAATCAACTTTAATGCTAAATATTAGCATCTCCTCCTTTATCTTTCCTCTCACACCTATTTGGTTGAATTAAGCTCGTCCTAAAGCATGCTCAAAAATCTGGACAGTTTTAGAATTCGTTGGCAAACGATATACGAAAACACAAATCGTCAGTTTTGTGAAAGTTTATTCGAAACTGAAAATGAGGACACATACATTTACTGCCGAATTATATTCTCTACTTTCTAGTTAGATGACACCTTCTCTCATTCATTTTAAAGATGACACATTGAGGGGGCATATAAAAAGACAGATGTGCAAACGTCTGGAATAAATCGTAACCGTTATTCTGTAAGATGTCATTTTAATTATACATTCATTTTGATCAACAATACTGAAATGTCCCAAACGCTCTTTCAATATAACTATGGTCATCATCCGAATCGCCTTGATCTCACTGCGGAACTTTCTCTTTCCATTAAATGTGGTTTGTTGAATACCTGAGGTGTATGATTTGTTCGTTAGATACTCTCGTCCAGATAAATTCGATTCCCTAGAAGTTTCCTGAGAACAATCCAAAGGTATCCAAATATGCATTTGATTAATAAGTGTCAGTTAAACAATCTTTTCTTTATAAGAGCTTTAAAAGCGCGATTTTAGATTACGACTTCTAGGGGGGGGGACTGTAGTGTTCAACTATTACTTGAATTCGAATGCTCTTGGAAATAAGACTATTAATTATTTAAAAACCCGCATTTCCTTTTCATGTGATAGATTCTTTGGAAATTATTGTATATCATAATGGTTTGGTAATAAGGTCTCGGTTCGTGATCCGGACGATTTTGAGTTCCAGACCCGATTCCACCAAAGAACCGTCGTGTAAGGGGATCAGTTGCACGTTAAATTCGTTATGGCTAAACGTCCTCCCGTTGGTGCGATTTGGGGAGGGAGGTACCAGTTCATTTGCCGTCCTCGTCATTTGACTGCGGTTTAGAATTATGAGATCCGTCCCAAAATAGCCCTAGTGCTGCTTTACAAAAGGACATAAATATAATTAAACTAAACGAACTTGGAAATTCTTGTATGTTGGCGTTGTGACTAATGGCACTTGCCGTGTTCAAGCCCCCGCTGATACGATCAGAATATTTTAAGCCTAAGGAAAACGTCTCTTTATTTCACACATAGTGCCATCTAGGACCAAGAGTACAATTTAGCTACTCACACGTCACAACCCTTTTTAGGGGGCGGACTTCATTCATGCAAATTCATTCATTCATCTCAGATCGTAATTTAGACCTGCTACAGAGAATGATCACCTCTGATTTAGTACCCCCCAGTAGTATTACTCTCGACAGGGAGGACTTTGCGACCACGAACAGATTTAACGAGCGCCAGCCACCATACACTAGGGGAATCTTTCGGCCTGTGAGCTTCGAACCCGTAATCTAAGGAATACGAGTCAAACACTCTACCAAGCAGGCCATCCCGGCCTCGGAAATTATTGAAAAACAATTTTAGTAATTATTGATTTATAATATTTTAGTTGTGTCTTTCTCCACTCCATAATCTGTAGTAATCTTCCATTCTTAGAATAAATAATAAAAATTGTATGCTAATTCTTAACCTCCCATGACAATTTAATTATTACAACCTAAAGTTAATTCACTTTGTCGTGAAGTCAACAAAAACAATCATCTAATCAAAATTTCCTGTGAGCCTCGCTCTAAACGTTTCCTCCAGTGTATAACTGACCATAAGAGAAAAAGAAAAACACAAACATTAAAAAAAACACGACCTCCCCTGTTTCTTCTTGTACCATGCACCATACCGCATGCTCCATATACTTCGAAAACCAGTCTTGACAAAAGTAATTGTTGTAACTTGAATAATGGGGATCTGTGAAAGCAAAACTACAACAAAAAAACAAGACAAAAAATCATTTAGGAAAATAGAAAATAAAAGGGGAAGCTGGCTGGTCAAAGTTTAGGCTTGTTCGTTGGAGTTGGGATTGCCATTTTCTCTTGACAGATGGCGCTAATGTAGCTGCTTTGAAGTAAGGGATTGCTATGACAGAACCCGCTGGTGCCTCGCTTTTATGGGCACTTAGCGAAAAAGTCAGAATATGATATAATAAAGACTCAAACAAAAAAATCTATCTATACGTGTAGGTATAATGCTTTATGGCGAATGTCATTAATATAAATTATTGCATACGGTATTTCCGACATGAAGGCACCTGCAAGAAATGTGCTTGTACGAGCATTGGAATAAATTGTAGATCGTTCTATTTTTGGGGCCTTTTTTGCCGTTGATCTTACACCCCTAACGATATTCTAATTTTGTGGCGTAAATTGGTCTAGTTAATGTCCTTATTCAATGCTATTTTTTATGATAGAAAATATTTGAGAAATATAGTTAATAATGTTGAATGCTTATTTTATAATTCGTTAAACTAATTATTTTCAATTCTTTTTGTTTGTTTATAATGCAGCTTTATTTTTTATTTATAGAAAAATTTCTTTGAATAGGTAAAAGAATGCCTCAATTTTTTTATTCTATTTGTAGCACAGAGGATAAAAAAAAATTATTTCTCGATCTAATACTTTCTTTTGGTGGCACATAAAACAAATAAAAATAAGTTTCAATTCTGTCTAAAATGCGCATTTAAAAGAAAAGAATAAATTGTATGTTGTGTAGAAATTAAAAAGTAATTTCTAAAAAATTAGTAAATAATTTATCATATTTCTTGCGACAAAATAAATACAAGTGAAAAAAAAAATTAAAGCAAATTAGAATTTTGAAAACCGAAATATGGTAGCATAATATTGCTTGATTGGGCTGTTTTAAGAGGAAACTTTTTGAAAATAATGATTCTCTGATAAGCAAAGAAAAGTTATATGCGTAATAATGTCGTCTTATGAATATAACAATTAAAAATAAACATGTTTCAAAATATATTTAAAATGTGTCTTATAATTTTTAATGTATTTATTAAAATTAAAAAAATAACTATACAGAAATAAAATTGATATGGACGAAAGTATTATTTGAATTTCAAAACTGCAAAAATAAGATGTATGTACTAGTATGAATCTCGAATTATCGAGAAAATCATTGACATTTCGATACATTTTTCAATAATTAAAAAAAAACTATTTTTAAAATTTTGAGTGCCTTTTCTCTGAGTGATATCTACTATCCAAAATATAATTAGATGATAAATTAGGTAATAAGGCTTCAAATCTGCATGTCAGATAATTTTGGAACTGTTTTGCCTTCATAATAACAATCGTGCCATTAAGCCAATGAGGGTGGTCTCTTCGAAACGTTCTTGATTATTCTCTCTTTTGGGAATAATGCATCCCCTCCCCATAGAAGCTTAGAGGTCACTGCGAATAAATTTAGTTCTCAGATTGCTATTTTCAAAGACTCGCACATATGAGCTGTATGCTTCATAATACAGCCAATAATACTGGTGATTTTATTTTTCATTGCATGCCAATGACAAAAAATGGTTAAAAATACAGGGTGTACATGAAGTCCCTATCTATTTTATAGAAAGTGTTAAAATAAAACAACACTTCAATGGGATGTTGTTGAAGGAATATTTTAATATGCAACTCATACATTTTTTCCTCTGATTGCCACAAGCACAGTCAAAACTAAACTGATTTGATTCCACATGAGCCCCATCGATATCTATACACATCTCAAAATGGTGTCCTGCTTCACGGAAAACATATCCCAGCTTCCGGGCAGCGATCTGTGTTACTGCTTGCGAGATGTGGTTTCTGAAATCCCGCCAATTTTCATTTCTTTGGTGATACACGAGAGGTTTGATGAAGCCCCAAGCGAAAAAATCCAGTGGTGATAAATGTGTACATCATCTTCGAAGACTTCACGGATTAACCCAACACTTTGTTGTGGTGTAGTGGGACGTCCGGTTCTTTCTTCATCATGAAGTGAGCCTTTTCCGATGAATTTGTTGAGTTATTCACGAATGGCCTTTTCTGTAGGTCCAGGCCTGTTGAATCACCTTTGATATCTGTCTCTAATCACCTTACACTTGTTTCCCCGGATACGGATATTTACAATTCTACATTCTTCTATATTCATTACTATTCTGAATCTGCAATATTAAAGTTTCCCAACCATTCAATCTCAAAAATAGATAGGGACTTTATGTACACACTTTATTTCCTTAGTGAGCGATAGTTGGAATTTTTTTTTCCCCTTTTCGTCGTTGTAATGTGTTTACACAACCGAATGTTTAATTTAGGGGTGTTTCTTCTGACTGATTAAAAAAGAGCACATATCTAATTCCATTTATTAAATTCTTACATTTTAGAGTTATGGCATTTACTTGCATACAGAAGTATAAAACCTGCCAATTCCTAGTTTAAGTATTTAGTTCTAGATTTGATACAGATCTATAGAGTGTATTACAAAGCTTATTAAATTAAATTTATTAAGAATTCTTCATTTTGTAATTATAGTTTAACATATATTCAGACGAACAAGCAGAATTTCATCCATAAATTTCATTTAAACTTTGAAAGCGTGATTTTTTTTATATACTAAACATTATAAAATAATTTTATGCCTGAAAAATAAAATTACTAAATTTGAATTAAAATATTTAAAAAAATAAAACAATTTTGTATTAAAAATGGAAAATAATTTTGTACTAAAACAAAATATTAAAAAACATACTGAATATTCCACATCGAATGGAAATTATAAATCATTTATAAAGAGTTCTTAAATTTAATCGATTAAGTAACAATGTTTAATCTTAAATTAATCAAACTTGAAGAAAATAAATAGAATCATTTGAAGTAATCGGGCCGAAAACGGACTAAGGGGGAAACAAACTGACATCGTAACTTATTTGCTGGTGGAGAAATGAAGACTTTTGGGGAGAAATTTAGTTTTTAATTTATTAATAAAAAATTAATGAAATAATATTTGAAAAAAAACTGCATTGACATCAAATGTCATCCACTACAAATTTAAAAAAAAAATACTTGAAATTGAATGGGTGAATAAAAAGTATTATAAGTACTATTGAAACTTTGAACAAGATATATATATATAAGGAGAATGTGAGCTAATAATAAGAATTAAAAAAATACTAAAAAAATATTGCATTTAAGAAGAACTATAAAAGTTGCATAAATTTATATTAATGTAAAGAAAAGTTCTGAAATTCTTTGGAAAGAAATACTCTTTTAAAACTAATTTGGAAATTTGATTGTAAAATAACAAATGATGAGTACGTAAGATTAATGAAAAGTTGGAATGCCTTAAAGATTAAATTTATTGCAAACTTTAAGAAAGTACTTTATCTAATATCTGAAAGAAAATAATAAAGGATGTTTTTCCCCCGGTAGTGGAAATAATTTTACTTGATTTAATTTTTTCTCATAAAAATGCATTGGATAAAATTAACTCCATTTTTCGAAATATGTTTTGTTTGTGTAAAATTTTCTTCATAATTTAAGAAAGTAAATATTTTGAAAAATGTCTTAGAAACTCAAAAAATGAATATTTCCCTCGCTGTGTTTTTCTAATTATTTTCCGAAAAAACTGTGTGTTTGGTGGAAAAAATTCCTCGTAAACATTGAAAAGAACGAATTATATACATTTTTTTATATGTGTCATGTTTATAAAATGTAAAATTGTAAAGAAATTATAATGATAAAAAATACTTTTTTTTTTCAAAATTCTCATAAATTCTTCAAAAAAAGAAAAAAAAAGCTCACTGATTCATATAATTTTTGATAAATTAACTTCATTCGCACTAGTGATTAATTTCATTGGAAAATGAATAAATATTTAAATTAATACAAAATGTCCTTTTATTTTTAATTTGCGAGTATTCCCCTTTTTATAATAAATTCACCAGAATTATTTATTTTCCATTAGAATATATTAACTCTTGAATTTAAAAAACAATCAATATGAGCTATATTACTTAAAGTATGAAAAAGGTAAATTAACTGAAAAAGGCTTAATAAAAATCAAACAAAAAGGTGAAAATTTCTGCAATTATTTAGAAACTAATTAATGATATTGAACAATATTTTCAAATCATTCAGTTAACTCCAATCTAAAAAATAATAAGTTCTACTGAACAATATTCGCGATATTATACAGAAAAATATTGTGAAAATGTTCTATTATTTCTAATTTTACTAGAAAAGTAATGTGGGATGGAACATATTCGCGAAATCGAACAATGTTATGAAAATTTTCTGTTTCTGGTCTGATATGAAAAATAATAAAAAAGTATTGAGCACTAATCTCAATATTGAATAACATTGTAAAAATTTTATATTATTTATGGACAGAAAAATAATGAATAATATCGAAATGGTACTGAACAATATTTGTGAAATGGAATAATATTGTGAAAATGTTCTATTATTTCCAATCTTACCTAAAAAATAATAAAAAGTATTGAACAATATTTTCGAAATCAATCAAATTTATGAGAATGCTCAGTTTCTAGTCTGATCCGAAAAATAATAAACAGTGTTGAACAATAATATCCGATTTTAACATTTTAAAGATTTTATACTATTTATAATCAGAAAAATAAGCAAAAATATTCGAAAACATAATAAAATGTTCTGTTACTTCTAGTCTAAACTCTGGAATATATTTTATCAACGTAGAAGATAAGACTAGAATCATGTTTATGATAATTGCCATTCATATTATTATTGTTAAGAATATCTGTAGAATTATTTATAAATTTTTCTTTTATTTAAGGCTAATATTTCATTTTTAATTGAAATATAATTAATTCCTTTAACATTTACTGTGTTTCATGAATATTATTTCAATCATTGACTTTATATTCCTTAAAAACTGCACATATTGTAAATGATTCAATTTCAATATGATTTTTATCGTAAAACTAGCCGCCTTTGGCGACCAGTTGGTTCGCCAGTATTAATGCTCGCTAATATTATATGTAGCTGTGTCTCATAACAGGTTTTTCACCGAAATATTTTTAAACCAAACAAATTTTGATAATCATATAATTCATTTATAGCATTATTTATTATTATTTTCTTCAGATGATCTGTCCACTGTACTACTCATCTTTCTCTTTCCCGGAATTGATATTTTACGTAAATGGTGGAGGAAAAGGTCTAAAATTCTGTTTTTATAGAATAATGAGATTCAAATTTTCATAAATGTAAACACACTAAACAAATAAAGACACAATTGGTTTTCAAGAGATGCAAAAGCTTAAAAACAGCTTGGAAAATGCCTCGTACAGACGAAATAATGGTGACACACACACCCTTCTTTTCTTTTCTATCCTTTTTTTCTTCACTACTTTTCTTTCTATAGCAGGTATTGATTAAATATTCATACCGACTAATAATAAAAGCAACTATTTTCTTTCTTTTTTAAACATCCCGTTATCTATGAATGAAAACCAACTGACTTCGCTTATTTCTTTCTAAACAAATCATAATTTATTACTTCCTGCTATCTTACTCAGTTGGTGTGGGGGAAGGAAATGAAGATTTTTGGCGGGAAAGTAAGAAAAGTGTCATTTTAACTATTTTCCACGCAGTTTTTTCATTTTTTCTCTCCATAAGAACCATTCTCGTGTCTTAACGAAAATATTTTTAAAAAATAAGCCGAATCGGTCGAGCCGTTCTCCAGTTTTGCGCTTAACAACGCATTTAGAGTTGCATTTTTATTAATATAAAATGATGATTAGTACGATGTAAACTAATTGGTTAACCCTTTCACTACTAATCCGGCCTTAACATGCCATGCAAGTATTGTACTGTTCCTAACGAAGGCTATATTCTTTTTCAAACAAAAATTATGGAATGTAAAGTGATGATGCCGCCCATCATAACTCATTTTTCACTTAGAGCCTCTCATTTGACATGGCTACCTGCCTGCCAGTAAATATTTTTCACAGACCGTTGGGCCGAGAAAGTATGAAAGAGTTAAACATCACTATTGGTGGGGAAACGATCAACTTCTTCGAACTAAATAGGGTATTGTTATGAATTTTGATTCAATTAGATGCAAATGTTGTAAATAATTAAGAATTGTTGTGTAAATCTTGTACATATTTGTAACTAGCTTAATTTTATAAAATTAGTTGTAACAGAATCGATGTCAGCTAGAAAAATCCGTTATAAGGAGATTTACAACAGAAGATCGCCATATCTGACTAATTTGGCGATGAAGGTGTGTTGGCGACGTAATGAGGTCACTAGCGGGTTTTACTATACTCGGAAATGTGTAGTAGAAGCTAGGAAATAAAGATTTGTTCTTATAGAATGCTGGAGCAATTTCCAGACTTACCTGGAACGAGCGTGCCGTTTCTTTGCCCTGTCCACTTTAGTGGAACGCTATTTAAAGCGCGCCTTAAAAGAGGGGAATTAGTTCAGTTCGAACAACAATCGACGTCGTTGGCTTAACTTGAGACAGCGGCTTTTTTTATGTGTGTTCTATAGCTTTGCTGTTAATAGAGATTAGTGGATTAAATAGAGAATTCGCTCTGAATTTTGTAGTTTGTGTTGCGAATATTTAATACACGTTTTCATGGACAATAATGTCTGCATCTTTGTAAAGCTCTCGAGTGGAAATTATTTTTCGAAACAATACCTTTTACTTACAAGCAGCATAAGTTTTTCGATAGTTTTCAATATTCAAACTATACAGGATATCATAAAATATAGAGACAGTACTCAGTTCTGATGTGAAAAAAAGCTACTGTTTCGTCACAACAGAACTATGATGAACAACAGAACAGAACTATGATTGCACAACAGAACTATGATTGCACTGTTACATAAAATCATATCAAAACTATGCAACCCCGATGCCTGATAAATATTTTATAATAATCACCTTAATTAAGATGATTCAGATAAAAATTGTTTTTGTGAAGTGGTGATGTAAGAAATGCATTAACCTCAAGCTTTTTCACACAATTTGCATAACTGCATCAAAAGAAGAATATTATGTAGAACTCATTCAATTAGTGTTTTAATGAAAATAAGGGTTCCATTTTTTTTTTTTTTTACTCTTCTGATTATTCTTCAATAATTCACTAGATGTTGTTGTTGTTATTATTTTTTCTCGTCTTTTCCTATGTGTAACTTGCATGTTGTAGTTTGATTAGTTATTATTGAAGAAAATAAGACTTTCTAAATTAATAAAAAAATTATCGCACATTTCAAATGAATTGGGGGGAGGGGGTGGATAGTATTCTTTTGTTTCTGCTGTGATAATTTTTTTAAAATCATATTCAGATATTTAATGATTTTGAAGTCACAATATCACAGGATATTCTGATTGACTAAATATAGCTCTCAGGATTTCTTTTTCTTTCTTTCAGAAACGTTTTTGTTTTCTTCATCTCCATTTCTGGAAAGTTGAAAAAAAATGTAATTCATTTCATATCATTTATTAAAATTAATTGTACATATTATTAAAAATTTCTCATAAATTTAAGAATATACCGTTGACACGTAGATTTTCTTTTATCTAGAAACAATGTGTATAATACAATAATATTAATTCTTTAAAAAGGGATCGATACTAATAACTCTAGAGTTGCAAGACTATTATGAAATTATAATATTTTTTTTTGTGAATTCAATCCAATATGTTTAGAAGAAAGAATTTCAGTACATTGGTTAATGGTAAGAGAAAGCCAGTAAAGTTTTTCAAGGCAGATGTCAAAACTATAGACGAGACACACAGAATAACAATACTTGTAGAAACATAAAAATTATGAATAAACAAAAAAAATCGCTTCCTGGAGGCTGCAATGTGCTCTTAAAATTCACTACTTTTCGGAATAAATATCCAATAAATAGAATGTCCTGCTAATGTGAGTGCCACAGTTTATATAGTCTCCTTAAAAATCTTAGGAGTAAAGATGGCAATGTTTCTTATATTTCCTAAATCTGTCATTTTTTTTTCAAATTTATCCCCAAATTCAGTGTTATTGATCAATCAGTCTTTAGGGTGTACTAGCGGATAGCGCTAGGCCCGAACTCCGTACCTTTTGGTTAGTAGTCCAGTACCAAATCCGTTGTGCCAAAAGTGCACTTCGGTCCGAGGGATGTTGGCTGGTTTTATATGGGTAGCATTCACAACAGAGTATCTCCCCAGTGAGCTTTGGCGAACGATAACAAGTTGTCGTATTTAATGCGCGTCTAAAGCTTTGAGTCACCGATAGAGGGCGCCACGACAGTTGAATGAAGCTACGTGCGAAGGTTGGTGGTGAAGAGCAACTTGTCGTATTTTAATGCGCGTCTAAAGCATTGAGTCGCTGATAGAGGGCGCCACGACAGTTGGTGTGAAGGTTGCGTTTATCCAAGGTCGGACGGGTCACCATTTTAGGGTGTATTAAGGATAGCGCTAGGCCCGAGCTCCGTACCTTTTGGTTAGTAGTCCAGTACCAAATCCGTTGGGCCAAAAGTGCACTTCGGTCCGAGGGATGTTGGCTGGTTTTATATGGGTAGCATTCACCCCAAGTCATTCTAAATTCAACAAAGACATCTGCAAGTCTCTCTTTCTTATTATGAAATTAACTTCGCAGAAAAATATTACAGATTTGCAACAATATTTCCCTGTGTAGTTAGATGTATGAAGAAATAAGTTCAATCATTGGGAGATAATGCCAATGATTGTTTATCTTTCAGGACAAATACTAAAACCATAATTGAGGCATACCAAAGAACTGTTCTACAGCAATAAACAAAAAAATCGCTTGCAATTTATGCTTAGAGTTCAGTAATTCCAGAATTCATGTGAGCGCCTCAGTTTATATATTCTCCATAAAAATATCTGAAAATCCCAGGACTCTCAATTCCACAGTAAAAATAACAATGATTATCTTATTTTTAAGAATAGTAACCTTCGCCAGATTCATAGATTATTGAATTAACAAACTTTCAGAAACTTTTTTTTATTTGAAGAATGAAATAATGTTACAGATTTTTAACAATATTCTCCCATAATTATTTCGATTAAATTTAAATTCTGTATTAATTAGATGAAAGGAATGAAAAAAGATGAAAGCAAAATTTAGCCTTATTTCGAAACAAAATTTCGTGCCAGAATTTTTTCCATTTCTAAAAGCCATTAGAGCCATCCCCACAAAATCGTTATTAAAGTCAATGAAAGTCGTTTTCATTTTAAATTCAAATTTTTGAAAAATCATTGAAGTACACATTTCGCTGATTAATTTTTCAGTGTAGGAGGAATACTCAAACAATTAATCAAATAATTATAATTTAAATTTTCATTCTTATACGTCTCTTCTGTAATTTCTTATCCTCTTAGAGAATATTGCATTTTTTTAATCTAAAATATGATGAATATTCAAATGTAGATTAATTAAATAATCTTAATATATATTTTCATCAATGTAGTCTCTCTAGTATTTTAGTTTAGTGCGAAAAACAAACACCTCTAAGGCAAGCAAAATCGTCTTTTTTTAAGTTCCATTTTAATAATTCTGAAGCCGGTCCCAAATAATTAATTACCTATAGCTTTTAATACTTTTTCTTTGCAACTAAAGCAGAAAAAAAATTTAAAGTGAATACGCTTCTTAAATAAGGTGATAAAAATGGGAATATTGGGGAGAATATTTAGGCCTCCTCTCTTGAGAATTAAAGTAATTTCTGAACTAGGCGACTTATGGCAAACTTGGGAGCCCGTTATGCATCTTGGAGATTGTAATTAATAACGGTGGATATTTTTTGTTTAAAAAGAGATAAAGTATACTCCGTTAATGCTCCTTTTTTTCTTTTAAAAGAAGATCTTTGCGATAAAAATTATCTTATTGATTTTTTTTCTCTCAAAATGGTTCAACGCGTTAGTGTAGCAGTAGAATATTATTTAAATTACCTAAAAAGTATCCATTATTATATATCATGTTTCTTGGACATTGCATTTTTATTTAAAAGTGTATTTTGACTTAGATAACATTTGAGATTTTTCATTAACCAAATTGAAAATTATTACAAACAAAATCTTAATTATTCTTAACTAATTAAATAAGGAGTCAAAAAGTTAGCAAACTATCATGGTATTTGTTGTGAGCTCAGCATTTATCTTGTTAACACAGGGTTTCCCAACGTGGGGCCCACACCACACAAGGGGAGGCGTCTCGAAGGGGGGGGATTTGAAAATGGACTTGATAAAACTTTAACCCTGATTTTGAGACTAAAACTGATCAAATTGGAGCCTAACATAAAATCTCTGTGCAGCAAGCACAAGGATCTCACTAAATTAAAAACACAAATCAATATTAAAAAATCAGTATTAAAACTATTTGGAATTTGAATTCCAGTCTTTCATTATATGTTTTGAAATGTTGCTTACCGTGATTTGTTAACAATTTCATAGTGATTTATCCCTAGAATCCATCATTTATGTTTCTTAAATGAACAAATAAATTCTTTGATGTTAAATATTATATATGTTACATGGGGGGCGTGAAAACCTTTGAAAGGTTAAAATGGGGAATGGCACAAAAAAAGTTGGGAAACACTGTGTTAACATAATTTCATAACAAGTAATATATGAAAAAAATGTAAGTCACTCTACTTAGGTGAACAAAAATAGTTTACTTTAGTTAATTTCATTAAAAAATTACAATTCATATAAATAATTGATCAAAAAATTATACCTGGTCAGAAAAAAATCAAGTTCGTATCCGTTGAAAATAAATCAGAACCGATTCAGAATAATTCACTCAATTACACTCAATATCACACTCAATTGGCATTGAATTTTCAATCTAATTAAGGCAACGCAAATGCGCGATTTTCCTACGGCAGTTGAGGTAATGCAATACAGTTTATAAATAATTAAATTCCTTTATTTTATATTTTTTTAATTCGGAAGTTCTTCAAATTGAATACGAAAAAATCTTTAAATTAACTATGTTTACTTATTAAATGCAGTAAACATAAATAAAATATACAGAATCGTTTGAAATAATCGGCCAAAAACATATTAAGCCTAACCTCATTAGCTTTCGGGGGGGGTTGAATTCCTTAATTATTTGGCGGAGGGGAAATGCAGAATTTTGGCTGGAAAGTTTGTTTTCAATTAATTAATGAAAAACAAATTAATTAATATTTGAATAAACTATATTAAAATCAAACGTTATCCTCTGCATGTTTTAAAAACAATTTCCGATATTTGGATCAGTATTAAGCATTTTATTAACAATTGAAAATTTGAACAAGAAATATACAGGGAGAGTGTGAGTTAATAGCAGGAATTGAGTTGCTTATATAGTTAAAATTAAACGTGAAACAGAGTGACCTCTTTTCAATTAAGCATTTTTGTAATGCTGATTAAAATCATTTGGTCACTAACACAGTAAATAAAGGAGGTAATAAAAAATAATTAAATTACTATTTTTAGGTCAATAAAAATTTGACTCTCTGTTTTTGAAGGCATTCATTTCAAATATAAGCAAAACAAAATAATTCAAAGAGTATTACATTTTCAATTGCCAATATAATACTGTATTATACAGCTTTTATTCAATAATAATAAATATGAATTTTAAAAACTAAACTTTATTCTTGATTTATAATTCACATAAAATAGCGCCATCTTGTGCCCCCGGATGCTTATAACACTAAGTTAACTAACCAGTTGGATAAACACAATATAGAAAGAAGAAAAATTAAAAATTAAAATATTTTTAAAAGAAAGAAAGAGATGGTATACCATCCAGGCATCTCCAGAGGGAATCCCATCGGTTCTAAATTCGATACGACCGTATTAAATTTTTCCTGAAGTAATAACTGGATGGAGGGGACAAGAATACTGAAAAAAATTGTGATTATGGGTCGAAACGTAAACAATATTAAATGTAATTATCTAAAATGAAACCAAACATTTCAATTTTAATTGGTTCTTATAATTATTAAAAAAAATTCTTTAATAACGCATTTTCTAAAATTCTACTATGGCATGCTGATAAGTATATTATATCTCGTAATGAATACCATTTGATTTTAGATAACTATCATTTCTTAAATAATGTATCAGATAGAATATTGCTTATTTTTTAAAATAATTGTTAGTTTGGTTATGAATTTACTCTAAATGATTCTTAAAGAAGTAGCGTGTTGCTCTTCTTTTCATAGCTTAATGCTAGCTCTGAAGGTGGTGGTGCTACATAAACTGAGAGATAACAAAAGTAATCCTCAGGATAAAGTATAATGTTACTTATTTGTTATATTTTTCCCTCTGTTCTGTCAATTTCTGCTAAGAAAGACAGTTTAATTTAGCTCTAACGATAGCTGAATGGACTCTAAGTCAATGTCCGCTGGGATTCATGCCGAATAATCTGACTTGATAACAAAACCGGAAATCTCTGAAAGTGCTGGGATTTTGGCGGTGTACATATTAAAAGCAAAAACAACTTTTAACGGATATATAACATTTATAACTGTTTCCCTTTAACAAAGGTAATCTTTAGAATAAAGTATAATGTAAAAAATTTATAATATTATCCTGTTCTGTCACTTTCCGCTTAAGGAAGACCTTTTAATTAAGCCCTAATGAACGCTGAATAGACTCTAAGTCAATGTACTCTGGGAGTAACGCCGAATTTGCTTACTTCATAACAAAACTGGAAATTCCTAAAAACTAATGGAATTTTTGCAATATACCTTTTAAAAACAAATCTTTAAAATTTTAGATGCTATTTTTTCTCTCTCCCGAAAACAATAAAATTTCAAGTTATTTATTATAGATGGTGACATTGACATACATCTTGCAATTATATATATAATAAATAATCAAACATTTATTTTATTTTTACGTTATACGATATACAATATTTATATTTAAATATTGTAATTAACATCAAAGGATTTGAAATCGAGCATACTTTCCTTGCACATGTTCAAATTATAGCTCCATGAGCTAAAAAATAAAAAGCGAAATTTTATTGCCTTACAAATAGAAATATCAGAAAATTAATTATTATTGATATTTCAGATCATTAACACTTTCAAAGTAGGGATATTATACTCGACAGACTACATATGTAATCAATAAACATCGAATTAAGTAATTGATTATTTTTTATTCATAGATGAATATCATTTTTTTATTTGCTAACATAAATTAATTTCTATATATTTTCTTCTTCGATTTTAATATGCAGTTGGAGTTGAAAATTCATGAGATCGACAAGTATCTTAGTAAGAGTAAATTAATACTTCAAAATATTGTGATTTTTTCAATATTGTATTTGGATTGTTAAAGTGAAAATACTCTTTTTAATAATGAAATAAATATTTCTATATAATAAGAGTTTTAAATCCTACAATAGACCTCAATATAACTTCCTCAGTGAAGTGAAATTATTGATTTCAAATATCTATTGTCCAGTGTCTTATTTCTTGTTTAAAAATTTTTTTGTTGTATTTTAGACAGTTTAAAATAAATTTCTGAAAAAAAGACTAAAAAGACCAAAATGTCCCAAGTTTGGTTTTTATGATTTTTATAGACTTAAACTATAAAAAAATTGTGTAGCATGTCAGCAATAACACTTATTCTGAGATCAACATTATTTACTTCGTCACCATAAAAGTAACGTAAAAAAATTTATGCAGTCTCCAAATGCATACTCTTATTTTTAATGCATTTATTTTAAAATATTTAAACTTTTATTCTATAGAATTCTGTCACTATTTCTATAAAGTTTATAATCGCATTACAAGAAAAACCCAAATTTTGAATTTATTTACAAATTTATTCTCACGATTATTTCGAACTTCGAGATATTCACAATACATTTTTTTCCACCTCAGTAACATAATTGTATTTTTTAAATATTTCACAAGAAAATTTACATTTATATATAATATACTATATAGAATGAAATATCTATTTCAGTGTTAAAAAAATGATTCTCAAATGCCTAAAGGAAATTTTATGTGTGCTCATAAGAAAGAAAAGCATCTCAAGATAATATCTTTCTTAGTCCTTAAGTAAGCTCTAAGGGTGGAAAAAAAAAGTAAGGTTAATCTCTTTTGTACCTTAAATTTTTGCTTCTTAGCAGCAGAAGAACCGCAATTTTTCTTCCAAGACTTGAAAAGAACACGAAACTCCGCTTCCGGCAGAGAAAGAGATGCTTTCCTCGGAGATATATTCTTCTTCTTTTCTTTTATTTTTTCTTGTTTTATTAAAGGTCCTTATAAGTTATCAAGTTCATGTCATCTAATGTTATTTTCTGAATTGTTTATTTTGTTCTGGCTGTCAGTTTGACTCAATGCGTCAGGGAAAAACTTCTTTTTTTACTTAAGTTCTTCTTTTTCCTGCAATCGAACATCTCTCGGATCTAATTGTCATTCTTTGGGAAAGAAACCTTATCATCTCTTATTTGTTTGAACCACAGGATGAAGTGTAAGGAGAAGAATAAGAGAACAAAAAAAAAGAACACCAAGAAGAAATAACAATAATTCCCTGAAGGTGAGCTCGTCCGTCGGCGAAAGTAGCGTATGAAAAATCGTCTGGCAGCTGAGGAGTTTTTGTCAAGAGGTAGAGAAGAGGACAAAGCCGAAAGGGAGGTATAAATGATGATTTGTGCGAGAGAGTAAAGGGAAGACTTATGTTCGTATAATGAGAGGAAAAGAGTGTCTGATGCTTTTTCATGTCATTTTCATTAGCCCTGGATGAAAGCCTCCACGAGGATTTAATGTCTTAGTGGGTAGATTAATTAGATAATGCTGAAAAGTATAAATGATCTACTGGTTATTCAGTAGTTATTTACGGTCACAAACTGTAAAAGGTTGAAAGTTTTTTTTTTCGGTTTTCATAGTTCTAATCTATGAATATAGATAAAAGATAAATGTTATACCTGAAAGAATTTTCTTTCTAAAGATATTTGGAGAGTCATAAGGTCTAGTGAAATTTTGGTGAGTCATAAGGTCTTTCTAAAAATATTTGGTGGGTTTAAGACATTCAATCGAAATATTCTATTCTTACAGCTAAATGCTAGAAAAGATTTATCCAAATAGACGGGTTTTTTAAAATTATATCCAATCATCAGGTTAACATAGAACTAAGCCTTATAAACAGGACTAATTGTGACTGACCGTTATACCTATTAATTATCCAAATTTTTATATAAAAAATAAAGGTCAACAAACGTTTAAAGAATCTTCAAAATATTGATAAAAGACTAGAAGCATTTTTCTTTTATGTTTTTATAAATATTTTTTATAATATTTTTATTATCTTCCATTTTAATAATTTTAAATATCTAGTGTATAGTTATATTGTGTTAAAATTACTATCTATGATGATTCTTCCTCTAATTTCTTTGGGCTTCTTTGTTTTCGCCCAGTATGTTATGTAGTGCTGTATTGAGTCTATTTCCCCACATACAATAAAATAGCGCTTGTTTGGAAAATCATTTCTTAAAATCATTCGAATAAACCATTCCAATCGAACAAAATATAGATTAATGACACGGCATCTAATTTTTAAGAAAAGGGATTCACTTATTTATTTTTACCTTTTGGGATATATGAAAAACAAATTAAATTTTTTTTAAAATGTTTAATTTACATACATTTAACTATGATAAATAATAGAATAACATAAAACATCTGATAAAATCTTTGATAATTGCACATTTATTTCTTTTCATGTATCTTAAAATGACTAAGACTGGATAAGTACTGGAATGTAGTTGTGTGAATTTGATTTCAAAATGGTTGATTTCAAGTTCTATATTTGATTCCAGAGGAAATTTTATTCGCTTCCATTGTTAGAATATTTAAAATGCTGTTGTTTGTTAACTATACTCATTTTTGTGGTTTGGAATATTGGGGAAGAATATCTAGGGGCAAGGATCATCTACGCAATCTCAAATTGTTGAGGCACGACCCTAAATATTCCTTACTATTTGCTTTTGTTAACAGCTGATTCTTTTGTGTTAATGATCGCCAAAGTTTTCAATTCAATATTTTATGTGATTTGTACTTTTAAAAGTTTTTAAATCAAAATGTTATCAATTTTCAATTTTTGGTAGTAATATAATTCAAACTATTTATAGAAATCTTGATCAGTTTTTTTTTTTCGTTGAACTATGTGTTTTGCAGCTCTGCTAAAACTTAAACATAAAATTGAAGTAATTAAACATCATTTAACGCAAAGCACATTTTATTAGGAAATAAAGTATATTTATTTAAAAAAATAAGTACAAAAAACAACAAAAAAAATTAATTTCTGCAATACCTTAAAGAATTATTCGATAAAAATTCCTCCTATTCTTCATAAAATTCTCTTTCTAGATTTACTTCCGAACGAATTTAAATGATGTTAGTAATAATATTATGTTATTAACATTATTAAGGCCATTAAATTTACTTCAAAAATTAGGGATCCTCAATTTTATAGATAATTGAAAGATAAGAATAATCAGTAGCATTTTGTATATCATTCCCGATACTCAAGTTCTTAAATAAAAAAAAAAAGGATTAACATTAGATTTTCTAGAATTTTTTTTTATTTTTTGCTTCAATGGCATTTTTGTTTTTGTTTTAAGTACTAGAGTAAAATATATTGTATTTTTGGTTATGATTTTTTTTGTATCAAGTTTATGTATTTATAGTGATTTTTTTTGTTCATTTCAAGTTTATTATGTACAATCTGTCATAATCTCAATTTACTTATATTTTTCATAAATATAATTAACCCCGCAATAATTTTTTTCACTTTTCATTACGAATCACACAAGTCCTCTCGCTGGTGTTGTGTGGTGCCGATTGGGGTAGGGTGACAGCTCAGGTGCCATACTCTTCATCTGACTGCGATTCAAAATTACAATGTCCGAACCAAAATAGCCCTATTTTATCTTTGATTATATTAACTCTCATTTTAAACTAATTACAGAGCACATAGCAATAACAATTATTTTTCAATTTTTGTTACAGATACTGAATCTGGATTTTCAAATTTGCATTACAACAAAAAGAATCAAGCAATAAAACAGTTAGAACCTTTAAAAAACCACCAAAAAATTTCACATTTTTTCATCTGACATATTTTGCAATATCTTAAAAACATTTTGAAATAATGTATAGTGAGAAATGATGTTCATTACTTTTTCAAAATTTTAAGAAAGAAAAATCCCTCAACATTCAGAAATCTTCATAATTCTTTTAAGCCAAACCTTTTTGGCAAAGCAGAATTCTTTGCTTTACTGTCATAGCAAAGTTAAAACACACACAGCACCATCAGACAAGAACTCGCGTCAGAATATCTTTTTCTATAAAAGCATTGAAACACGAAAATTCCTTTTCTTGGCTTACGGATAAATATACAATCTAATTTTCCGTGAATAAAACAAAAGATAAACCTTAAAATACATGTAAAGAATGAAAAAAAGGAAAAAAAATCCCCCACAAGAAAACGAAGTAAACTGAATTACATAAACGTCCTCAGACTGGAAAATAGTAAAGCTAATTTCCATATTTCTTACCTTTAAACATTTTTGCAAACCCAAGATGCTTCTAGATTTCCCTGGAGTGATACCTTGTTAGTTCTCCATCGATTTTCCCCCCATTTCTTAAAAGTGAGAACAAAGTCTCCATCGCCAGGAAAAACCAAGATTTATTCAATATTTTATACAGCTGTTTCTCAACAAAGTTTTCGCTTGAGTTATTTTGGAAGTTTGCTTTTATTTATTATAAACGGATTTTTTTTTGTTCATGCAAAGCTGAGGACCTTTTGACTCTAATATTTTTCCATGCACTTTCTTCCGAAAAAAGTATGGAATAACCAAATCGTATTTTTATCTCGTAACGTAGTTCTGATATGTAGTTTCCTCTCTAAAACCTGGTGGAGAAGTTCTAATTTTTGGCGTGATTTTTATTGTTTCTAGTCATTAGACAATATATTTACAAAATTTCTAAACTTAATGTCTATTTTTTTCTTAAATATAGGGTGTTCATTAATTATTGCCGGAGTTTCTGTGCCTCATAACTTTTGAATAAAAAGTATTTCTCAAAAACCGATTACGTATTCGTAAATTACAAATCATAGAATTTTATTAATGATATTAAAGTGCACAAAAAGTTTGCTAAAAGCTTGTATTAAAGCTTGCACAATTTGCACTTTGTAGGCATTGAGCTGAAGGTGGTTATGGAGAACGTTTTATATTGTTATATGTGGCATGTGTAACTGCACAGCTGATTGTCTCGTTGATTTTCGTGGAATACGAGTAAACGTTTCTTGGATGCGATCAACATTTTCCTGCGAGGGTCCCGGTCTTCTCACTCCCTTTCGGTGTAGAACGCTACCAGTTTTCTGAAATTGTGCTAACCATCGTCTGATAAAATTATTTGAAGGATGATCTTTCTTGTACGGGGTCCTGAAGTGACTTTGAGTAGTTATGAATGATTTAGTATCGGAAAATCACGATACACACATTTATTTTTCTTGCACGGTTGCCATTTTTATTTATGACGTCATAATTACCTTGACTGCAAATGCGCCGAGATTGCATTGTTGTCACGTAAAATTCTTAGAGTTGTAATTTACGAATACGTAATCGGTTTTTGCGTAATATTTTTTATTCGAAAGTTATGAGGTACGGGAACCCTGACAATAATTAATGAACACCCTGTATATTACATAAGTCAATATTAAGGAGATACTACATACCTAATATTTACTATACAGTAAATAATAAGACACTAAACCATAACTATTTTGTCTTAACAGAAGAATCTTATACAGCATAAATCGTAATGGTTGAAAATAGACAATTTCAGTATTTTAATGAGCTGCGAGATGATTTGACGACAGAAAACGTATAGATAGCATTTGAATAATGACAATGCAAATTGGAATAAATAGTAATGCATTAAATATCAATGTAAATTGGAAATTTCGGGATAGAATTTCGGCAAACTGGAAATTTCCTAAGAGAATTGATCGAAAAATTTAGTCTTTACATTTTGCTATAGCACAGAATAAATATAAATAAAAAAGCAATGAAAGTCATACAATATATTTAGTTACCTGTAAGATTCGTGTCGTTTCTTTAAAGAAAATCATCTTATTTCTTTTACTGTAGCACTAAAATTTTCCTCTTGGATTGAAAATAACAAATAGGCTGAAACTTTTCTTTTCTCTGACAGTTATTTTGAAAACTTACTTATTCCTTATTTATTCTAAAAATTTACTTCTTCGTGAATGTGAAAAAAAGTTTGATCTTTATGAAATTTAAATTCTGTTATTAAGATTGGGAAAATACTCCTATTATCTATTTTTTCTTCTATTAGGTATATGTTTAATTGTCGTATTTATATATATTTCAATTCTTGTGTGTATAAAGTCTACTGGTGCTCTATTAATTATCCTTTCACATATTTAATGTGCCAGCATCCTGGCGTAGGGGTGCATGTCTTCACAGTGATCAGGACGTCTCAGATTTGAATCCCGGTTTGGGCATAGTTAGTCTCCTGAGTTCTATGTGTGAGGTTTGTGAATGAGCCTCCTCTCCCCCTTAAAAAGGTATTGTGGAAGCGTGCAATAAGTCGCAACATACACACAATGACAAAATATTTAATGTATATTGAATGCATCATGCGGGCATCCACTGAAATGATATTGCAGACGCTCTGGTTAAGAAAGGATGTCTATGTCTCAAACCTCGACTCCCTTTTCTAGACTGCAGGGCACATAGACCAACGCCACATAGACCTTACAAACGCCATGCCATTCGAGCGAGAAATGAAAGATATCTTACAAAAGAGTACCGTTTATAAGAAATATCATTGCTCATAGTAAGCAGATGATTATTTTAAAAGTACAGAAAACTATTTCTTGAGAAGAATGGACGACTTTCATTTTCTTATTGGTGGAACGTTTTGGAGTGGCGTCTATTAGTTAGTTCTAGATTGATCTTTCCGATAATGACCGAAGAAAAAGTTTTGCAAGGCTGTTTAACATTACCAGTTAACATTCTTTAGATTCCGTTCAGATTAGATTGTCATTGTTTTCAGATATTTCAACATTTTTTTTTTAAATATTGTTTTAGTTAAGAAAGGGAGCAATTGCACTTACTTATAAAAGTAAATGAGAATTAATATTACATTTCTATGTTTTCGATTGCAGAACAATTTCATTGGTGAATTTGATTTAAAATAATTAGATTAGTATCAATTAATGATCAATAAGATGTTTTCAGAAAACACAAATTTTGAAGAAATAATTTACTTAATGCCAAAATTTATTTATTTCCATTATCTTATCCCTTTTAGCAATTATTTTGAAAAGACGACTTCATGTTTTTGGATAATATATAAAAAATTTATTAAATATTCTAACTTTATTATAGTTTTCTTAAACATCGTTTGAATTTTTTTCTATGCATTTATTATATATTGATATACATGAGGTTTCTTAAATAAAAAAGTGAACACTTGTGATTACGTCAGAATAACTGTTTCTATAGAAACACTACCGAAAAGGAATATAAATGACGGTAAAGGGTATACCCTGTATTCGGTATTCAACGCTGTTAGAGGAAATTGAACGAAAGTAAAGTCATATTTTACATGAATGAATTCAGAACAAAACGCGGTAATACGGCATCTTATTCTTCGATTGCCATGATTCATTCTTTCCTTTATTCCATTCCCCAAGAGAACACTATCAATTCAACACAATACTGAAGTACTCTGATGAAACTAATGAGCAATCGGAAAGGAAACAGCCAGCCCTTCTCGCACGTGATCCCTCTTCTTGATAGCACCAACCTAAAAATCTCTCGCAAAACCCAGATGACCTAAACAAAAAAAAACTATTGAAAACGATTAGAACTTATTCCGAACAGTCCGGATTTCTCACCCTGTGATTTCCACATGTTTGGGGCATTTCAAGAATCAACCGTGATCTTTCTACAGCAAAGGCACAGACCTGCTACTTAAATTATGAGGAGGGTGTTAAAGCTCCCATGGTGGTTTCTTTTGATTTCCAAAAAAGATATTCTTGTCATTCAACGTCTAGTTTTCATATTGGTAACCCTAATAATAGTTACATTACTTGCGCTCAAATTCCTATTTTTCTTCAAATCTGAGTTCAATATTATATTTTCAAGATTTGCTCTGTTTTTTTTTTTAAATTAAAAGAAAAAACAATTTGATCAGTTAGAAAAAAATGAAAATGTCATGCTATTTTTCAGCCGAGCATTCGAATTTAAAAATAGGACTGAAATATAACCTGTTTATTTAAATATTATATTAATATATTTCTAAATTTGGAAAAAAACAAAACATTACATAAATTTAGAAGGTAATGAAGTAGTTTTCTTTTTAGCCAAAATCAAAGAAATGTGTATTTTTTCTATTTTTCGACACATTAAACTGACTTCAGTTATATATAAATTCGATTATATATAAATTATTTATTATTAAGTTTCAATTTTTAAAAATGCATTGATGGAACAGCGTTATTTTTGCAATTATCGAAATACCTTTCAAATGTCTTTCATCAAACATTTTATAAACTGGGAAGAATTTATTTCAATTATTTATAATTGGGTATCCAAAGGATATAAAAGTACTACGCCTTGCCTTTTTCCGCAGTAAAATATTCGAAAGTGATTGTCACAAGATTTAAAAACTGCGAAAACTTTCATTTTTAAAAAATGTTTTGGTGGAAGTGCTACAATTTTGTTATCATAGAGACCACCTTCATATGAATTTCATTAAAACAGCTTATAAACTCAATTATATCCAATTCCGAATTCGATATTTGTACGAAACCTAGTTTTTCGGTTACCAAAATATTCCAAAACCATTGTTACAGAATCTATACATTACATATTTTTTTAAATGTATTTTTCATTAAATTCTATTTAAACGTCAGTGCAAGATTGGTACTTTGTTGGAGCAACTACAATTTTGCAATCATCGAAACAATCATCAAATGTGTTTCATTAAACATCTTATAAACTCAGATATTTCCAATCAAATCCTTAGATTTTCATCTAACAATAACTCTATTGTTTATTCAATAACTCTAATTACATTTCAAAAGAAAGAGAACGGTACGAGTACAGGACATAAATCCGGCCGATAATTCTCAACATAACGAAGCTGCTTTCCGGACGCCACTGACAGGCGACATCCAAATCCTGTCACAGAGATTACAATCCTCGAAACTTATTAATTCCCATTCCTTGACCCACCCCCACCCCCTGCACAGACAGCGAAGATGGCAGCAGTTTTATTATTCCATTAAATTCGTTGAATTTTAAGATTTCCTGGAATTTAAAGTGCCCCAAGACGGGCAGACGCATTCCATCCTCTCCCTATGCATATTTAACGGTTTCAACCTCGGCACGTTCAAGTGTGCCAACTGTCCATGCTCTTCTCGTATAATACATCACATCTGACGCCAGAATCTCGACCAAATTGCGCTGTCCCCCCCCCCTCAGGTCACTTAGGGCTCATTTGGGATCCAGACGCGGTGTATGTGATAGCGACCGGTTTAATGCAACGGTTGAATAGGGGGTGGAGGACCCCCCCTTCTTTGAACCCCGTCGTCACTTCTCTGGTTTCAACAACTATTTAACTATCGCATCTGCTAACTTTGACAAATGCTAGGTTTTAACAGCTGCGGAGTACTAATTAATGGGAACGTATCTGGGGGTGCGCGTGAGTGACTCCGGACTGTTTGATTCGTCACTGTAGCAAGATTTGCACAAGTCCGGGGATTCGCAAGGCGAGTAATTGCTCCGACGAGTCTGGGCAGTCTTGAATTGAACAAGCAATTTCGGCTTCAAACACAGGTTTGGCCAACCCCCCCCCCTTATCCTATTCCTCCTCTCTTTGTGATGCCGTTTGTCGAGATTGACGCCTTTCGGAACACAGCGCTGCGGGCTATTTCGAAATTTATTCATGCAAGAGGGGGGTGTTCTATGAAATGAAATATTAATTCGGCTTCGTTGACTTGGAAGTATTTTGTCGGAATTTCATTCCGAGATATATATTTAAACTCTCTTTGAATTCAAATATCATCTTTTCAGATTGAGTGCTTATTTATTTATTGAGAATTCGTGTTTGTTTTTGTAGAAAGTATTTAATTTAATGGGACGGATTCAATCGAGACAGAAATTATTGGGGTTAGCAAGACGTTATTATTTATATCATGCAGTGTTTCGAACTTAATATAATTTTTTTTAAAATCCTATTAAGTAAATATATTCAAGAATTTTTACATTTGGAAAGGCTTTGATTGACATTCGTAGAAATTGGATTTTATAATTGATATTGAACTCACTTATGTAATAAAAGCCTGTATTTTGTCACAAAAAATACATATTTCAATTTTAAAAAGATTGAAATCTGCTATGTATATTTGAATGTATCATGTCAAAAACATCATTTCTTGAACGGCTAAGCACCACGTGCTCGTGCAAGTTAAATTATATTTTTATTCATTTTAATCGTTTCATTGAATAAGTCACTTTAGTATTGCAAACTATAAAAAAAAACTTTCTTGCATTTATTGTTTAAAAAATGTCACATTTCCTTTTATTTCATTTCATATAATCATATGTTCAAAATGACATTTTTCTAGGTTTTATTTGCGGTAGTCGATAACTTTTTTTTTAAATCAGAACTTTTGTAAATGCAATGGCGACGCGTTATTGAAAGCTGATTTTTTTTAAATGCTCGTGCAAATAATAACATTTGTATTTTTCACCCACGGGTTTTGCTGACGCCAAAAAACATTATTCCTAAAACAATATCATGTTCTGAAATAATAAATATAAAACTAAAATAACAATTGATTTCAATTAGATACAAATACTATGTTTAAGAATTTGAATATTTAGAGATAGATATATGTTGTTGGGAGAGACCTCATTTCGATGCACAATATGCCAACGCTTAGTACCAGTTCGACACATTCCTATCAAGGGTCCATGTTTCAATTATCAACAAATTCAATGTTTTGATTCCTCTCACATTATCTTAAAACATCCATCATAAAGTGAATTATCCTTATCTTTTTACCTTTTTAATCCTTTATCTACTGACCTACTTATAAGTATCTTTTAAATCTAGATTATATTTTCATAATATGACTATTTTTGCTTATAGTATTCTAAAAAACACGAAGAATGTAACCTAAATAGCAAAAATTAATATTAGCTAAAAGTAAGAATGAAAAATATTTAATTAATAATTAAATGAATTAAAATGTGTCATTTAATTAAAAATGTTTTTCTTGGGTTCTCTGGGTTTAGTCTGTAAGGAAACTTAACAACTGGTGCAAAAATGAAATTGGAAAATTGATGGTAACATAATTCAGTAGATAAAAGGTTAAAAGTGATTGATTTCTAACCTCTTATATGAGCATTAATCATCTTCTTTTAATGTTTCAAAATGCAACATGTGTGTGTGTGTGTGTGTGTGTGTGTGTGTGTGTGTGTGTGTGTGTTTTATGAATCTTATACGTGTATATACTATATAGTTGAAGCTGCATAGTCAAAAATATTTTCAGCGCCAGTAAACACCAAACTCGAACACAATTAGATATCTTTTTCTTTTTGATGTTCCCATCTTTTAACCCTTTATCTACTGACGGTACTTATAAGTACCATTTAAATCTGGATTATATTTTCGTATTATTTTTGTCCACGGTATTCTAAAAATTACGAAGAATGCAACCCATATAGCAAGAAGTTAATATAAGCTAAAAGTAGGAATGAAAAATATTTAATTAATAACTAAATTAAGGTATTTCCATTAATTAAAATTTTTCTCTTGGGTTATCTGGAATTATTCAGAAAGGAACTTTCACCTCTGGTGCAAAAAAGAAATTAGAACATTGATGGCAGCATAATTCAGTAGATAAAAGGTTAATGAAGGAAAAAATGGATTTAAAAATCAGCTGATAAGTCATTGAATTATAAATAAAATTCTCTGCTTAAACATGTATTTCCTTTATTCTCAAAAAAAAAATTAATTGATCTTCTCTGTTAGAACGATTGATACGTATTTGTTTTTAGGCTAAATTAAATTTCTAATTTTATGCCACAGAAAAAGAAGTCTAAACATCAGATAATTTTAAAAATAGTGGTATAATATTACAAAGTAATAGCATTTAACGATAAGGAAATAGTAACAAATTTCTTCATTTCTGAATCATCAGCGTTAAGTTTCTAGACTTAATGACAAATGAAGAAAAATACCACCAAAATTCAATTTTAATAGTTCAACTTTGAAAAATATTTACTTCGGGATTTTAATTGATTTAATATATAAATCTACTTAAAACAAACTCTTTCATTCTCGACTGCTGACAGAAATATTTTCTTTATAATTATTTTAAAATCTTCCGTTCGAATGATTTGCTTTAGGCGCTATACCCATTTTTACTTTCCGTTAGTATTACCATGGCAACAAGATAAGAAGTATTGTAATTTATCTTTTATTTTCAGTCGAATCGAAAGAAAGTTCTTTTTGAAGACAAATTTGATTTAAAATCCCAAAACATCATGTTATGAATTTGCTCAACTTCTTTAAACAGGAAGGTTAAAGAGAACATTTCATATCTCCAAGTTTTGAAAAAAAAAGTGTCATTTTTCTCTAAATTTTGAAATGGTTACACACGCACCACCTGGATTCAAAGTCTGGTTCCACAAATTTTGCTCAGAAATGACTAATTCGAACATTTTTTTCGATTTTACTGAACAATTTAGAATGTGCTGAAACTGAGCTCTCTCGTTTTATTTAAGAATGAATCAGGAAATTCTGTCAAGTTTGTCTTCACTCCTTTAACCTAGGATTTCAAAAATTGAAAAAGTTCAAAATTGCTTTGTCGGAAGAAGAAAAATTAGAAGATTCAACTAATAAAGCCGTGTTTATTGAATACCAGTCTGAATCAGAAGAAGAGCGAGATTCTTCAGAATTAGCTTCTTGGTTATCAAATCGCCCCTTTTATATGGGAAAAATAAAACAGCAAAGGGACAAAAAGAAATTTTCTAAGTTTAATTATGCTTAGTAAGATAATTGATGCATCCAAAAATACCTTAAAAAAGGTATCTGAAAGTGTATATTTATCCAAAGATGTCACTTTTCTAATTAATGTATGAAAACTAATAGCTAATTATCCAAAGATCGTCAAATAATGTAATATTTATGTAGAAAAAGTTGCAAGACATTTCAAAACAGAAAGAGATACGATATCCATAAGTAAAGGATATTTTCTAATATTTCTAGGATCGTTGTTTACAGCTGGAGAAAGAGACGGGATACCAAAAATGAAACAAGACTTTCTTGTAATTCAAGATTCGTTGTATATAGCTTGATAAAGATACCCGATACCACAAATGGAAGAAAAGTTTCTAGTATTTTGAGAATCGTTGTGTACAGCTGGAGAAAGAGATGCGATACTAATAATGAAAGAATTTCTAGCATTTCGAGGATCGTTGTATACAGCTGAAGAAAGAGGCATAACCAATATCGAAAAAAGAGTTCCTTGTATTTCGAGGACGTTGTATACAGCTTGAGATAGAAACGCGATGCTAAAAATGAAAGAAGAGTTTTTTTGTATTTCTAGGATCGTTGTATGCAGCTGGATTTCGCAAATCTTCATGTATCAATGTTATAGATTTATACTCACCATCTGGTAGATATTTTTCGTAAAATTATCTATAAGGATTTTCTTTGATATTTTATGTCTTATGACTTGTGGACGTTGGAATGATAAAAGACAGAGGAAGTTATGATAAATTAGATCCAATAGAAGGTGTGGGTGAAAATTTAGTCAAACACTCTCAGAAATTATATCGTGCAAGTAAATATATGACACTGAATGAAAATCTGGAGCCTATATAAAAACAATGTTCCTATCCAACACTATACACCAAAAACGCCTCCCATGTATGGTGTAAATATATTTCTTTTGATCAGTTTATGGAATTCCTGTAAGTTCAACATGAGTATTTGCGCAGACCAGCAATCAGATATTTTGTAAAGTAATACAACAGGATTCCATTTCTTAAAGCAATAAAATGCATGATAGCCTCTGTTGTATAATTCTGAAAAAAACATACACATTACCCTAGGTATTTGGTATACCAATTATGAATTAGTCAATCTTTAACAGAAAAATAAGATTTAGATTACAAATAGATGAAAATATAATTTATATAACAGATAGGTGAAAATATAATTCAGATAACAATTAAATGAAAATAAAATTCGGATAACAATTAGATGAAAATAAAATTCAAATAACAGATAAATGAAAATAAAATTCAGAAAACAGATAAATGAAAATAAAATTTATATAACAATTAGAAGAAAAATAAAAATTTAGATTAACAGAGAGATAATCTTTTCATCTTCAATTTCTTCAAAAATTTAACAAAAATTCACATTTTTGGTGCGATAGAAGTTTCAAATGCATCAATTTGGCGCTTGTAATTCGAGTTATCTTGTTTACAAATAGATTAACTCCAAAAAATGGAATTATAGGTTCGAAGCAAACAATATGAAATAAAGAACGTCAACAGATACGATGAACCAATGTTTCAATTATCATAGTTCTTCCCTCTGAATATTTCTTGCAGGAAAAAGTAATATACAGATGCATAATAGCAATTTATACTTATTCAAGAACAATTTTAATCTTATCGTCTTTGAGTTCCATCTGATTATACAGCACAAAAAAACGTGTTCATCTCAAATACCCTTCAAATTTCTGGATTAAGAACCAGGAGCGAGAGAAATTCAGAAATGAAGTCCTATTGTAATACAGGATTGACAAGTGAGAAATCCTTATTCACAAAATTGCATTCATTGTGCAAAATACCCGCAGGATTTGAAAGGATCGCATTATTTTTTTCTATCATTTCGCCATAGGAGGTTCTGAATGAAAACATAATCGCCTTACTTCTATTCGATAAAGCCAATTTCATTTCTGACTGCATATTTCTTAGGACAGAAAATGAATATTGACCCACAAGAATCGGGAATCAAATTGAAATATCCAATCTATCTCACTATTTTTACAATATTCAAAGCAAATTGAAGAAAAGAAAATATACGATTGTTTTCTGTTGATTTGTTTTCTTTTTTGCTAATATTATGTTGATAATGAAATATGTTATTGCGATTTACTGTTAGTTTAGATGGCTCTATTCAAATCTCTGTAAAGAATTAGAAAATAATTATCATTCGATTTTATCATTAAAAAAAGACATATTTCATTCCCCCCTTAATTGAATAGTTGTTATTGAAAGTATATCGAATCAAAGAACTTAAAAAAATTATTATTTTTTCAATCCCTACTATTAATTTACACCCTCTCTCTCTCCCTACCTCTCTCTCTCCCTCCCTCTCTCTCTCTCTCTCTCTCTCTCTCTCTCTCTCTCTCTCTATATATATATATATATATATATATATATATATGTGTGTGTGTGTGTGTGTGTGTGTGTGTGTGTGTGTGTGTGTGTGTGTGTGTGTGTGTGTGTGTGTGTATTCCCTTATTAATAAAATACTTTTCATTCAAGTAATTTTTTTAAAAAAAACTTTTAGTGTAGGACATTTGATGTTAATACAGTTTTATTACAAAATATTAAGAAATGAATAAGACATTTAGAAATTAATTAAAAACTAAATATCTGGCTGCAAATCTTCATTTCCCCCGCGCTAATAAGGTTAGGCTTAACATATTTTTGGCCGATTATTTCAAACGATTCTGTTTATTTTCTTAATGTTTGATGCATTTAAAATTAAATATTGTTATTGATGATGATGTCGTGTCCGCTTTTTACCGCGGAAAGAGGGGTGCAGTAGCTTCTGAGGGTATGAACCTCTGAGCACCCGAGGGCAGAAGTCTAACTTCTAGCTCATATGAAGATGAAACACACACACATACGCTTGCACAGTCCCTTTATACAGGGGGGGGCACATTTACCCATCTAACAGCACACAAAGTAACAAACATGCCCGAACCGGGACTCGAACCCGGGACCTCCAGAACACGAGGCAGACGCGCTACCTCTGTGCCAGCAAGCCGGCGATGTTGTTATTTAATTGATTTTTGGAATTCATTTTGAAGTACTTTCGAATAAAAATTACACATAATAAAGAGAATTAAAAATCTATAATTTCTAATCTATATTGCGTTACCCCAAATTCACGCATTCGCTTTGTCTCAATTGGCATTGAAAATCCAACGCCAATTGAGTGTGTTCTGATTTATTTTCAATGGATACGAAGTTGAACTTGTTTTCTGCATCTGCTCTATTTTATAAATTCTACTTAATTTCTGTCTTTTAAAGTGTTTCTGTTTTTCTGTAAATTTCATAGTATTTGCTATGATATGAAGTTTACAAATATTTTGTCAAGTACACTTGTAAATTTCTTACCACAACAAGTGGTTAATAAGATTCTGACCTTTACCATATTTTACTATTTGGCAATATTCCGAATAAAAGTGAAATAATAAATTCATTTAAAATTCTTTTCCTTATATATATTGCTTAGAAATTTCAAATGATATAAATCGAACTCGTTTCAAGGAAAAATTCTTATTACTTTATGGCCTCATAACTGCATTTGTACTACAACCATAACGGTCAAAGTGATGTTAAAAATGTGCTCCACAATGGTCTAAAACCTGTTGCAAAAGGATCCACGTACGAGGAATTTTAATACATAACTATTTCGAACACGAAGCGCAGGAAAATCTATTTCACTGTAACAACTTTTACGTGAGGTTAGATGTGATATTACAGAGAAACAAAATGGAATTCTTTGAAATATTTTCCCTCTGTTAGCCGGGAATTTCCTCGTGTCGTGTTCCTGCAGCGATACTCTAGTACACACTACTCGAAAATATGAGACGAGCAGTTTTGAATTTGTATAAGAATCACGTAGAGAGATAAATTTTACAAAACTGAATCAGAATTTTGAAATGTCAAACGAAAGATCATGATTCTGTTCTATACTTTATTTCAGTGTTTCTAGAGCTGCTTCTCTATGGTTTTATTGAGATATAATTTATTCATATTTTTTATGTCCATATTCAAAGAGTCTTCTGGAAATATTTTTTAAAGCATTAGGAAATATTTGGACAGAGAAATATGGGTAATTTTGAATTCAGAGTCTGAATTTTCAATTTGATAAAAAATATAAAAAATTGAAGTTGACTTAGGGTTTATAATTTTTTTTCTGTTCATGATAGTAAGTTACCAAATATTGATAAAATTCAGAATTTATTATATTTTTTTAAAAATTGGTATGAAATTTCTAACTTTGTTGTCATCTATTTCAAAGAAGTTATTTTGTTTTTGTTTATTTAAACATTTGTAATTTATATTTATTAATTTAACTTCGGAATAATACATTAAATGAATTTTTCATTGGTTTATTTAAAGGAAATTAATTAATGATATTATTAACGTATATAAAAATATATCATTTTTTGTACCTACCTGTTTGGAATAATATATTGATTATATTAATATACAATTTTCAACTTTAGCTGATAGCGCTAGACCCGAACTCCCAATCTTATGGTTAGTAGCCGAGTTACATATCTGTTGGGCCAAAAGTGCACTTCAGTCCGAGGGATGTTATCTGGCTTATATAGTATTCAACACAACTTCATTGATTGATATGTTGCATAGATTTGAGAGTGATATAGTTGAATCTTAAAACCAAAGAGCTAGTAGTGATGTTCCCATTCAAATTAAATTCATATGGCACACTTTCGAAAAGTGAATCGTTCCCCAAACAGTTTTCATGTCTTTAACTATAAAGTGGTTTGATGCCAATACAGCCTTTCGCATTGAAAGAAAAAGTTTATTATTACTGTTTAGAGGCAGTCAAACATAAATCCAAAAATGTTATTTTCTCATAAAGGGAAGTCTGAATTATAAAAAAAAATTATCGAAGATTAGAGTTTGAATTTTTTTAACGATTAATAGATTTTCTATTCTTTACTTTGCATAAGGTAAAGAAAAAAAATAACAGGGATATACAATGCATCTAAACAATAACTGTGATCCAACTGCATTAATAACAATTTTGCTATTAAATAAATAGAATTTTCTTCTTCAGTTGAGCTGTTTATCAAATTTTCAACTAACATTATAAAGTCTTATTATTGTTCTATAGAAAAAATCACTTGGATTTGCTTTTGACAAAGAAGGGCGTTTACTTCGAAAAGAAAACATTTAAAATGATAAATAAATCATAGTTTCTTAATCAAGACAATGGACTTGCCTGCCATTATCTGTACTTTAAAATATTTTAATCAGATATAAATTTCTCACAATTTAATACCAATATTATTTAGTTATGATTCTGTCTTCTTATGTATCTCTATTTTTTTTTTAATTTTTCAAAATAGTGCTATATATAATTGAAAGTGAAGATTAAATGAAAATTATATGAGGTTTTTCTGGACGTTAACCTAAAACACTGTTTCAAACAGTAAGATATAGGTTGTAGCGGTATTCATATTGTAGCAGAAAGATAATGATGTTAAATTTGTTAAATTTTTTCAAATGAAATTTTAACTCAATTAATTTTTAGTTGCAACTCTAAATTGCAATCCATTCTGTCTTATAACATTATCTCCGGTCATTAACATTCAATCATAATTCAGTCCAAATAAAATAAGTTTACCATTAAAATTTGGATTTTAAATAAAATAATGAGAAAATTCTATTGAAGTAGTATTTAAGATTTGTGGCTTTAATAACAATTTCTTCAACAAGATTAAAAATGTAGTTCGATAAAAAAAATTGCTAAAATGTTTGTGAAAAAAAGTTGCTGACTTTTTTTTTTAATTCCTTAAATCCATCTTAATGAGCAAAGTAATCACTAAATAATTAATACATTAAGTTTAAGAACATCTAGTTTAAATTTTTTATCCTCTCATTCTTCATAGCAGAGAAAGAAATCATTAGTCCCTGATAGATACGGATGTAGTTTCTTTTTGTTAATTTTTTTTCCAATCTGAAAAATCATTAGCAAATATTTTTTTATCATATGCTGCATCAGTAAGCAATAGTATTTTATAAAAAATCTTTTTTATCTATTATGCCTTTAAAAGTGTTAGAAATACACCTTAGAAATAAATAAGATTACACAACTTTAACCAAATCGTAGGTAGTTTATTTGCTTTTATTATTGTTTATTTAATAAAGTGGGTCTCATTTTCTACAATTAATTTTTGATGTTATATACAGATAATATTTTTGTTCTCCAATAAAAACAAAACTAGATAAATGATTTTTTTTGCTAATTTTAATATTAAACTTTTTATCATTCTTCCAAACTGGGATAATTCATTAAAAGAAAGTACTTAAAAAAATTTTGAAAAAAATTAAAAATTAATTGTCAAGTCTAACGTATTATCCCGTTGTGTGTGAAATAAAATCCTGTTGATTGAGAAATTAAACAAAAAATTTCAGAAGAAAATGTTAAATTTTCTTTTTATGCGTTATTATAGTATATTATATTTGAAATTAGATAGATGAACCTATATTGTATTTTAAATATTTAAAAACTTTATCAATAATGATGAACTTAATTGCTGGGAAGCAAAACTAAGAGAGTAATTTGAAACGTTTCAATAATTTTCAAGAAGTCCTCTAAATGCCTTTGAAAATGTTTATCTGCGTTCTGCAAGATTGAAATTGCATTCGGCATAGATAAAGAAAATGAGTATTATTTCTAATCGCCACTTCTTCTCTTTGTATTGAATGCATTTTATAAGGTTCAGAATCCTAGAATGCAAGACATTTTATAATTTTAGAGGAAAGCCATGTCTTTTGAATTAACGGCATATAATTTAAAAAAATCAACATTTTTTCAGGAAATTTAAAAAGATTTAAAAGGGTAAAAGGACTGTATTTCGAATTAAATAATTTCCCCAAAGAGCAAATCATATAAGTTTTCTGCAAAAAAAGTCCTGCGTTTAGTATTGTATATTTTACAATGCGAAAAAATATTTTTTTCGATAGTATTTTTGACGGTAAATCTAGTAATATTAAAGCCATTTGGATTTTTTTTTTAAATTTTCAACTACAATTTAACTTTGCCGTGAACATATATCAATCTTTTTAATAAATTTTATCAGAAAATGCTTTAACAAAGTTTTCAAACACTCATTTGGAAAATCTTTGACACAAGTATGTAAAGTTTATAGGTGGGAATAAAAACGCGCAACAAAATGGTAATAAACCGTAAGGTTAAAAGTGCGAAGGACTATATTTGCAGCATATTATTTTTTAAAGAAAACGAACAGAAAAATAGCTGTTGGCTGATTTTATGCTATAAAAGCTAGAAATTTAAAAATGATACTGTATGGGAATAGAATATATTCCATAAACAATTTATTCTTAAGAAGTTAGATATATCTACAATTTTATAAACAATAGTATTTAATACAAGTATTTTCTAAGCATTTTTTTACTTATAAAATATTTCTAATTTTTGATTCTGAGAAATCAAAATTGATTTATTAGAAATTAAATGTATAATAAAGGTTGGTGTAAAACGAAAATATTTCACTAATTTCCAATAATGTTTCTATTTTAGCAACAACAAAAAAAATACTTATAAGAGCCATCTCAGAAATAAAAAAATTATTTCATATTTGTCCAAAAGAAATACTGCAATTAAAATAAAATTCTTTTGAACTAGACTTTGTTAATACTGTCATTTCTAGACACCGAAATTTTTTTTTTACCTACTCCATCTATGCATTATCTAGTAAGCACACATGGGAAAGTATGGAATTCCAATAAATCGTTTCTCACTTTTCTTCAATCAAATCAAAGTCGTTTCAAATTTCTATACAAATTCCGTGCCAAACGCTGTGTTTCTGTATTTAAAAACCCATAAAACAGGCCTTTCTTGGATTAAAGCAATTAAAATAACTCACTGGGGGATACTGTGTGGTGATTGTTTCATCAGCCAATTAATATCCTTCAAGCTGAAGGGTCCCTTTTGCTTGATCGGTATGATACTCGGCTACTAACCATAAGATTGGGAGTTCGGGCCTAGCATTATTCGCAATTCACCTAAAAACTCATCCAAGTTCCTAATAAATGAAAACCTATTGATGCTAAAAAAATTGTGTTTCAAGCAGGAAGGCAAAATTCAATATGAAAAAACAAATCTAGGCGTTAAAAAATCGTCTTGTGTGAAAGTTTGCATTCAATTATGTGTGCCAGTACTTGTACTGCTACGATCAAAGTACCATTGGCGCTAATGGCAGCCGACGTTTGCACATTATCCGCCAATGACAAATTGGCTGCGCCTTTCTTTTTCCGCCAAAAGTGTAAGTTCTAATTTAATTTAATACACTCATGTTGTATGTACACAACTGATGGTAACGACGGTAAATTAACCGCTTCATAAAAATCCGATTTGTATGTAACCAACCTCAAAGAACCAGTAGCAACCTAGTACAACTTTCGCCAATTGTAAATTTACCTTACCTTACCTTACCTTTATTTTCCCGTCAAATGTGTAAGCTTTAATATAATTCAATACACTACTGTTGTTATGGCAGCGCTGGTGAATTAACCGCGTCGGAAAAATCCGCTGTGTGTGTAACCAACCTCAAAGTGCCAGTGGCAACCTTCATCTGTACAATTTTTGCCAATTGTAAATTTACCTTGCCTTTATTTTCTCGCCAAATGTGTAAGCTCTAATATAATTCAATACACTACTGTTATCATGGCAGCGCTGGTGAATTAGCCGCATCGGAAAAATCCTCTGTGTATGTAGCCAAACTAAGAAAAACTAGGAAGTGGATTATTTACCAGTGGATTTATTGGTTCCGATGGAGTGGCGAATAGCTTTAAGAATTTCAGAAAATTTTATTTAGGAACTGTAAATTATTATTTTTTATTATTTGCTGTTTTGAAGTTAAGTTGTCTTGGAAACTGGATAAATAGCAAGAGAATATCAAATCTTCTATACTCCAGGGTCCTCAACAAGGGCTACTCATGTCGTGGTAGTAAATATATAATTGCCTTTGATAAGTTAAGGTACTACATTGAAACCTTTATGATCTATTCATGCAAGTGCTAAGAAAGTCGTAGAAAACAAAATATCAATTCTTTTGATGATGCTAAAAAATTAATATTTTTCCTTATAAATTTCTGGAATTATTTTTTAGCTACCGTGATTAGTTCTCATGACTTTTTTTACAAACCACTTCCAGCAACAAGGAATTGTAGAATACCTAAAGCAACATTTATTCTTTTGAGGCTTTAGGTTGAAATGCTTTAAGAATCTATGAAATTCTTTCGAATTCAAGAAATTCATTTGAAATCCATAGTTTTATCTTTTTATTTTGCTTGCTACAACCACGAATAGCTTTATCCGGATTAAGCCTTTGTGACTATAAATTTTATTCGAAAAAAGAAGCAAATACTTCCTGGCATTCACAAACGAGCAGCTTTAATTCATTGCACAGAATTCGAAGGAAAAAGTCATGTCCGATCAAATAAATTCGGTTTTCTGCATTCTAAACAAAACTGTTTTCGACTATTTTAAAATAAATTAACATTTATATATTCACTTACTTTTTTTTGTTTTTCAGTATTTCAAACAATTCGATAACTTTAGTAAAATGCAACCCTTGCTAAAAATAAATTTTTTCAACTTTATAAAGTCCTCAAAAATTGTTTTCGAACTCCTTCGCTAGCGAAACATGAAGGCGCTTTCAGTCTAAGTAATTCCAATATTTGTTTGTGAATACAAACTTGGTCAACTTTTCTGTATCACAAATATAAATATAAAAATATATGCTCTATGAAAAGCTGAAAAATATAAGATCCTATTTTTTCAAAAAAGTATATGGTAGGTTGTTTGTGAGAAAACATGTTTCATGAATACGATGCATTTCAAATTATGTAAAATAACTGTATAACTTTTCAAAAAAATATATAGGATCATGTAGACAATTTTTCTAAGCGGAGCGAATAAATCGTCTGTGTTTATTTTTGTATAAAGCAACATTTTTGCTTTGAAGATTATGTAGTTTATTTGAAAAATATTGCTCTTAGCAGATGGAGTTAGCAACACAAATAATAATTTTGTTCGTTTTATATTTTAATGCAGCAAAATAATATATTGTAATAATTTACACCGATCCAGAAAATAGATAAATATTTATGTGAAAACTATAAAATTAAAGAATGCATTTTAATTTCCTTGTTAAATATTCCTTTGCAAGCGTAGGATTAGATGTAAAATTTTGTGTATTTTAAAATATATTATTCTTTTTTTTTTGTAATTTACTATGGTTTGAAGTTTATATATTGATTTCTTATTTTATTTTATAATATATAAATAAAAAATTCCATAATATTATTCAGTAAGTAAAATTATTGCTACATAAAATACAATAAATTTCTAATATTTGCATGAAATATTAAAACATTAAATTTATATCAATTTAAAAATTATTTTAATCATAAATTGGTTAAATAATAATAAAATGTCTTCCATGTCCTAGGATAGAAAGTTTATGGTAAAAACACAGTTACTGATAAAAACTGAAATATTCTTGTTTTACAAGAAATATATATAAACATATGTATTTATTTAAATATGATTTTAAGATTTGAGGAAATGCGTGATTTTTTTTACATTATTTTTGTAACTCAGACCTAAAACTCTTTGGAAATAAAAAAAAATTATAAAAAATTATCTTATCTTAATAATGTAATAACTTTTTAAAATAATTCTTAAATTAGTTTTTTGCATGTATCATTTTATTTCTAAAAAATTGTAAATTTCATATTTCTTAATATATAACTTTTATCATTCTGAAAATGTGATATTTATATTTCTTCATGAAAGATAAATGTTTTAAATTTATATTAATTCATATTGAATATCTTTTTAGAAGTATTTGATGATTATTAATAAATTATTTAAACTTAAGACCGAAACAATGTTTTATTAACATTTTTATCTGTATATTTACGTTTAAAAATTTAGTTAATAACTTATAAACAACTTATTGTAGAACGCTTGAGTCTCATTTCTAATTGTTTTAAAAAATTATTAAATCATTTTTTATGTCTCATTTTAATCATTTTTTGAGTCTCAATTTTAATCAATTTTTTTCCAATCCATTGTGGTATAATGTTGGAATGCCCCCGTCGCATGGTGGTAAGGTCACGGCTGGTGAGCCGTAGTGTTTCCAGTTCAAGATCCGATTCCACCAAAGATCCGTCGTGTAAGAGGGTCAGTTGTACGTTAAATCATGCCAAACGTCCTTCCACTGTGTGGTGTGTAGAAATGGATGCCTGCTCAGGTGTAGCCTTCGTCATCTGATTGCAGTTCAAAATTATCGAGGTCCGTCCCAAAATAGCCTTAGTATTACTTAAAAAAGGGATGTTAACATAAATAAACCAAAAAAACCAAACTAGTATAATGCTTACCTAATTTTGAATAATTTACACTTAATTCTATGACTACGATGCATGATATATTAGGGCGATAATTTTAACAGTTTCAAGATAACAAGGATGGTGATTGAGTGGTAGCCTTTTTGCAAGTTCTCATATTAAACCAATACTCAGGCATTGGATCTCAAGTTTAAAATGTACTAAGTAGTAAAATATCATTCATGACAAGTATTCAAAATGAGTATCAAAGTTTGAATTTTCTTTCATGAAATCGGTCCCTGATCACAATTGAAGCCCTGGTCATGATCATTATTGAATTACATCTTATTTGTTAATTAGAAGAGAATAAATTTAAAGACAATAACAGTTAATCAGTTTTCTTTTCGTTTGAAATCCTGTATTGACTGCTTTCAATCCAAATCACTAATCTTTTATAATAAATAGCACTTTCAATTGAATTAAGTAGTTCAGAGAAAAATTCTTTTTATTAGGAAAGTACTTAGCTGTTTTTGAGGCTTGCAAAAAATTCTTAAATGTTCCTAAAGTAAGCGACTGTATTAGGGATATGTATATTTTCAAAAAAATCTTACAAATTATTTAAACTTTTGTTTTTAATAAAGTGGCTTGAAGAAAAGAATATGAAAAGGAAATATATCTTTTAAAAGTCAAATTGGTTTCTTTGAATTGAAAAGAAGTATATAACAAAAAATTAGCTCATTTTTCCTTCCAATCTCTGAACTGTGGAATTTAACTTTAAACTAATAGCAATTTTCTTTCCACGTCAGCTGAAATATATAATATAAACCTGTTATAAAAATAATGATTATAAAATCTTTTTAAATGAAGAAAATTGCGGAATTCGAGCAATAATTTAAATGGGATTTGAGTTTATGCAGATTTTATAGCCTTTTATTTATATTTTTTTATTTTTTATACTTAATATATTATTATATTTTTTAGATTTTTATATATTATCATTTTTTGTGCTTAACATATCCTTACCAGACTTTAAAATTTGAGAGAATAGATTTGAAGACAGTAATTTTGTATTAAAATATAAGTTATTCAAAAATAAAAATAAAAACATTTCCAAAGAATGAATGCAAAATAATAATAATAATAAATTCAGCAGTTTGCCACAAAAATCGTACAGAAATGCTACAAAAAATTTTGATGCTGAATTTACTAATGCTGATGAAGAAAAAATGCTGAAAAAAAACACCCACATAATAAAATATACAAAAAACATTGGCTTTTCAAAATAGTTCAGATTTTTAATAACTAAAATAACTCTTTTCCAATCAGTTTAATTATATTTTCTTTGGGTTGGGATGGCCTAGTTGATAGAGCGTTGGACTCGTACTCCTTAGGTTAGGGGTTCGAAGCTCATCGACCAAAAGATTCCCCGAGTGTGTGGCGATTGGCGCTCGTTAAATCTGTTCGTGGTCGCAAAGTCCTCCACGTCGAGAGTAATATCACTGGGGGTACTGGGTAAGAGGTTATCGTTCTCTGTTCCAGGTCTAAATTACGATATAAGATGTATGAATGAATTTGCATGATTGTAGCCCGCCCCCTAAAAAGGGTAGTGACGTCTGTGTGTAGCTAAGTCGTATTATTGGTCCTAGATGGCGCGACTTGTAAAACAAAGAGACGCATTTCTTAGGCTTAAAAATCCGGTGATCGTATCAGCGGAGGTTTTTCCACAGCCAGTGCCATTAGTCACAACACATATTTTCTGTATTAGAAAGCTATGTTATTGTGTCACTTTAATAAATAATAATTTATAGTAAGTAAATAACTCTAATATAAATAAGGAAATGACATAACCACTAATTTTTTATAACTGTGCCTTATTTACATATTATAATTTTCCATATTTGACAATTTACAAATATTACAAAACTTATCGGAACTGATCATGTTTTTATTTCTCTCTTCCCCAACATTTATAAAACATGCATAATATTCAAACATGCTAAAATTAAAGACAATTTCCTCAACACATACTAAAAATATTGTTCATCTCATCCCAGTGGCATTTGGCTGCGGCTATTCCTTTATCTTCAGGAGACACTTGCTAATAAATCTGAATACAATCCTGAATAACCCAAACATGCTGCGTAGGACGGAGGCGGACATGCGTGAATGCCAACAAACCACTGACGCATACGTATAACCGGATTGGTACACCAATCCTGCGATGCGTGTAATGCTGTTTGAAGTCAATGCGGTGTATTGGCAACAATATGCGGAAACCTGCATATTTGTCACTCTCGCTTTGAGACACTGCATTTAGTTATTGTCTCCGTCGATACCGACGCTCTAAAAGGCAAGAGATTATTGGTATGACAAACCTGGCCTTGTTCCATCGGAGGGTGGTGGGCGTGCTGAAATATCGTTTGGTAGTTTTACGAGTTGGGGAGTCATGATCCTGTGTTATCGGCTGCAGGTACGATGGTTAGGAAGGTGACATGTGGTATTAATGGTGTTTAAATCCTCTTTCTAGAGAGGCGCCGAAGTGGTAGAATTGATTTTAGGCGGAGTTAAGAGGCTGTGATATATAACTGAAATGAAATGTGTTGTAAAAGTTAGTTACGGATTATAAATTCAAAGCGATTGTTGTCCAGTATCGTGAGTAATGGATGATTATTTGGTTGGTTTTCGAATCCGAGATTAAATTTATTGTCTTAATTCTTTATTTAAAACTTCCTTTGAAATGGCTTAAGATTATATTGGTTCGATATGATTTTGGTATGTGTTTTATTTGAAAATTTTTATCCGATTGCAAATTAAATGCGATTAATCAATTTTATGAAAATATAGAAAAGGATATAAATTCAAAGCAGATGCTGCTAAATAATTTACAGATTTATTATTTGATTGACGATGAAAATCGCAAATTAATGATCTTTTTATTTACAAAGATAACCCTAATAAATAAGCTGATAATAGAATGAATGGCATCTATTTTTCTTTAAATTTAAATACAACATTTAAAGTAGCAAAATATTAGTATTTTTCTTTGAAAATATATTGACATATTGTAAATGTGGAGTAAATTCTGTAGCCATAAGTAGTAGAATTTGGTTCCGTAAATAGTAGAATTCGGCTCCACAAAGAGTAGGATTTGCTTCCACAACGAATAGGATTCGGTACCATAAATAATAGAATTTGATATCATAAGGAGTAGAAGCTAATATCGTAAGTAATGGGAATTGATACCATTAGTAGAATTTGATATCATAAGGAGTAGAAGTTAATATCCTAAGTAGTGGGAATTGATATTAATAGAATTTGATATATGAGTAGTAGAAATCGATATCATAAGTAACAGAATTTGGTATCACAAATAATATAAATTTTTGTCTGATTATAGTAACAAAATTTTTCAGTTTTATCATTCGATTGATGATCAAACAGTTTCATGCAGGAATACATAATCTTTTTTTTATGATTGCACTCGTAAAAGCTTATAATATTGGGATGGTTTTTCTATTTATTTACCATTCTACTTAAAACTCTTGATTCAAAATTAAGAATAGAAAACTTTTAATTATTTATATGAGTTGATTTACACACGATGCTTACTTCGAATGATTTAAATTTACACAGTCAATTTATAAGGATTGAATAACAGACATTCAAGTGAATTTCTTCAAAGAAGTAAAAATTTGTTTTATTACACTACAGTATATAAGATAAAATGAACTTTAAAAAATTACGGAAAAATCGATACCGGTGCAATTTAAACAGTTTTCTGTTTTCCAAATAAGGTAATATCTTACAATTTATAAAAATGTCATTTGTTGAAATTTCTTCATTTATTTGTTGTATTAATTATGTATATTATTAATTTTTCATATACGAAGTAAATTAGATGACATTCATTATAATTCTGAAAAAAAATAGAGCTTGCGATAAAAAATATTTGCGTATCACTCTCCCCTAATTTTTAAAAATATATATATTTATCTGTTACTTTGTGTTTCTATCCGTCCATGAATACTACAACCTAAAAGAACTCTTAGCTATATTGATGAAGATATGAGTTTATTTGTTCCTGATTTGTGGGTTGCTATTAAATTTTGATAGAAATCCATTGATAAGAGTTCTGTCTGACTAGTTGTCGAAATACAAATCAACACATAATGAAAAAAACGAGAAAAAATTCAAATGAATATAGTTAGTACAAATATTCCAAAGCGTAAACCTCATCAAATCTTCTATCAAATTTGTCAAATACATGACCAGCTGTTGATTTGTATTTTACCATACATACATGAGATAACTAAAAAACGCAACAACTTGGATAATGGAATTTTGTATTTTATTTCTTAATCAAATTTGTAAAAAGGTTGGCCATTCGTTGATTTGTATTTTATCATACCTACATGAGATAAATAAAAAACGTAACGACTTGGATAATGGAATTTTGTATTTTATTCCTTAATCAAATTTGTAAAAAAGGTTGACCATTCGTTGATTTGTATTTTACCATACATATATGAGAACTCAAAACGCAACGACTCGAATAATGAAATTTAGTATTTTATTCTTCTATCAAATTTGTCAAAAGATTTTGTTTGATTTGTACTTTACAATACATATATGAGAACTCAGAAACGCAACGACTCGAATAATGAAATTTAGTATTTTATTCTTCTATCAAATTTGTCAAAAGATTTTGTTTGATTTGTACTTTACAATACATATATGAGAACTCAAGACTGCAATGACTTGGATAATGACATTTGGTATTTATTATGGCTGTATGTCAAAGTTATGATTGTATATCAAATTCAGTTGTCAAAAAAAGTAATTTATATTTTTGGTTTTCTTTCCTTCTCTACTAAGTACATAATTCTCACCTTTAGCGCCCTAAACATAGATCATTGGAAACTCACAGCTTTGCTCAAGATCCATAATTTAAAGAAGGACAAGATAGATAACACCTTCATCATAGAAAATGGGAAAAATGCTACTTCTAATTTACCATTTAGAAATAAAGTTATTCCCTACTTTACTAAAGTGATTTCTCTAAAAAACGTTTTATTTCTCTAAATCGAAATGATGCTGGAAAAATGCTTTATTTTTAATGCAAAGTAGTTAAGACAATGTGTTTTAGTCGTATTCAAGAAAGCTAAACAGAAATGCAGGCTATTATTTTTAACACCTTACGAATTGAATAAGCAAACGTAAACAATAGGAATATAAAAATTTTATTTTGTGCTTTGTAATTATTAAATGGAAAAATAAATTGGAGTGATAATCATTTTCTACAGAGATATTGTTGGCAAACAAATTCAAACAAACGCATTTTGTTTAAGGAAATGCATAATACAAGGGATTACATAAGTATCTTATAATCATAACTTCTATTAAGGTTAATTAGAATTTCTAATAACAATATTTACTCTTTTTGATTAGAAATGGTTTTGTCCGCCTTTATTAAAAATATAAAGATTCTAGTAATTTTTGATGATTGTGTTCGGGTAAAAAAAGGAAGGAAATATAAATGAATAGAAAACGTGCGAACAAATTTTATTTAATTGATCTTGAGCTTTGTTCAGTGATTTATTCCAGAGTATTCTTTTTTAATTTTTTGTATTTCACATTTGTAGTTTAGTCAAAAATAGTATAGTATTAATAGTTGAGTCAAAACTATTTATTAATTAAATTGATTTTCCTGTTGGAGTATTAACGTTCGGTTTCAACAATTTATTTAAACAAAATGAATATTTATATGCCATTATGAGACACTTAGACACTTATTAGTAACATTGATTTAAAAATTATTCATATTTATAAAAACTTTCTTGTTACAAATTATATATATATATATATATATATATATATATATAATATTCATTTGCTGTTAGAACTTGTAGTTTGAATAACGCTTGTTCTATTAGCGTTTTTTAAAAGTAATTTTAGTACAGACATTTTAATTTTAATCATATTATACATATATAATGCATAATAGTTATATTATTAAAATACATTAAAGCCTTATTTATTCAAACAAAGGGTGAATTCCTTTTGATTCTTTCTTTATTGTTTTAATTCGTTTTCATTAACCAAAATCCTGAATAATATAAAACAATGTTTGTGTGAGTTTTTTAATATACATTTGATTTTTATTAATCCTACGCTAAAATTTAATTTCATTATAAATTATTGTTATTCAATTAATATTACAACAAGTAATTCAATACGCTTTTTTGATACAGCTTCTGTATTCATGTTTTATTATTAAAAGTCTTATTAATTGAATACTAATGCATAATAATTACTCTGCATAAATAATATAAGCGTACTCTGCATAAATAATTATATAATTAATATCATGCATAAATAATTACTCTGTTTTTCCCAAAATACAAAATAACAGTACATTTGTATCTTACCAGCAAAGATGCAACTCACGATTTTGAGCCCATACATTTCTAGTAATGTAGCTACATATTAGCTACAGCTGTATGTATACATACACAACCTGGATACATACCAGATTTTGCCTCCTCTTGAGTAATTTGCATAATTCGGCACGGTTGAGAGGTTAATGCATCTCACAAAGTGCTCGTGCATGAGCGGGTTCCCCATGAATTGATCTTGGGGATGAGTGATCCGCGCTCTGGTTAGATGGTTAGTCCATTCACACGCCTTTAAACGCATTACACGAACCAGTATTAATGCATAGATCCGAATAGATCTAATGGACATCGCTCCAAGATTAGGGCTTTAAAATACTGAAACAGTTTCATCCTTAGTAACTTTCGCTCAACTAAAAGTTGATAAGCATTTATTAGATTATATTTGAATTTGCAGTTTTAAATTTAATGTGGTATTTGGATTGTGAATTGGCTGACATATCTGGCATTTCTTGAGAGATAGTATTGAACTGGGACGTTCTCGACAACAAAAATAGTCTAAATTTTAGTTGTAAATGAAGGAAATTGTATACAAGTAAAAAAAAACAAAATTCGGAATAAATAATAGGGCACATATGGAAAGAATACTTTTTTCAATAAAATACAATAAAAAATATCTATGTTTCAAAATAATAATTTTTCAATAGCAAATAGAAAATGTATTATGATGCGACTATCCATACATATGCAGGTACACATAGGTACGTTGAGAAAAAAAATTCTGCTTAAAATCATCTCAAACTTAGTATAATATGTGCAAAATAGTATAATAATTGCAATGAACTCATTTTTGTTTTAATAGAGAAACTTTAAAAGATTTAAAAAATATTAAAGGTTAAATAACAAGAAAACTTCAAAAATACGTGATATTTTTCATCATAAATATCCTCTTAAAATTATATTAATCCCCAAAAATACATGAAAAAAGGTTTAACAGATAAATAATAATTATATTTATTACAATTTTTAATTTAAAAACTCTGCAATGAATAGAATTTTATACAAGCGTACCGAAAGTTGAAAAAAAAACATGTTTTGAGAAAACTGTAAAGAACTATATTTTTACCTATAAAATAATCTGTATTAATTTTTCAATGCTGCTTGAGCCATATTCATCTTTATTTGCCATTTCCTAAAGTTCAGATACTTTTTAAATTTGTTTTAAATTTGTTATTGCTTCCTTATTTTTTTGTGTGCATAATATCAGTTTCTTCGATACGAAGCAAATCTACTTTTCTTTCAATGCATCACAAGCATTTCTACAAGATGCAATACCTAAATTTTTTAGTACTTCAGTTTGACTGTAAACTCCATCAATAAAGCATATTATAACATCCATCACACCTATTTTTATTGCATTGATCTCAACAAATATTATTTGGAGGATTCTTTCCTATACACAATTGTTGAAAATCTAATTAATATTTTCTGTTTTCCTGTGAATGTATTTTGCTAAGAGATCTTTATTAGATAGCTGAAAACAGCATTCTCAATGGCTCTCATCAATAATTGAAAGAAGTGACATCAAAGAAGTAAGTTGTGTTGAAGGTATCCTTTCTAAACATTATAAAATTAGGAAAAATGCATAAATAATAAATAAATAACAGTGAAAATTTAGTTTTTAAAACAATGTCCTTTTAAAAAATCGGATTGGCAACTTTGTTTATATTTTAAAATTTTAATTTCTTGGTTTTTGCAATTACAAAATTATAAATATACATTGCTGGATTCAGCGAAAATATCCTCTATTTTTTTAAGAATTAAATTTGAAAAATCGATTTTTTGAAGGTATATTAATCCAAGTTCCCTTAACTAAAAGTTGATAAGCATTTATTAGGTTGTATTTGTATTTGCATTTGCAATTTTAAACTTAATGTGGTATTTGGGTTGTGAATTGGCTGGCACATTTAGCATTGCTTGAGAGATAGTATTGATTTCTAAAAATTTTTTTTAAAGAAGTATGAAATAATTAGTAATTATGTCCTAATTGATTGTTTAAATAATTGTCATAGAAACTTCATTAAAATATTGCTTTTATATGAATATAAGGAATAAACTCTTAATTCTGTGATAGATAGGAAGATTGTCTATTGACTATTAACATTCAATGGAAATCGTAAACATATCTACAAAGAAACCACTTTTTTAATTATATTTTTTAATTGAAAGTTTGTTTTAAACAGAATATTTTAATACACCTAAGTTTTGGTTGTTGTAATAATATTTTTAATAAAGGAAATTTATTGTCTTTTAAAACGAATTAAAAATGCTTTTAAAATATTTTTTAAGTATAAAAAAATTAGGGAAATGGTAAAATAAAAAAATAAGAGTTATTTAGGTACTGATAATTATTGTTTGTTTTACATACATTCATGAGATGCCGGCATCCTCGTATAGGAGTAGCTCGTATTTCTCATGATCTGGGAATCTTGGGAGCGAGTCCCGATTCGGGCATGGTTGTTCTTCTATATTCTTTCGTTAAGGTATGTGAATTTGACCCCCCCTTCATGTAAAAAGAGGCAGTGCTTATCGAATGTAATGAGTCAGTAGCAAAAATCTTTTGACCCTAGTTGGCACTACTACAAAACAAGAGACGCTGATTAGGCTTAAATCGATGACTTCCTCATTGAGGTTGTCCACGTAAATGTCATAAGAAACAACAACATTCATGTGATAGCTGAAAAACAAAGATTTACTTAACAAATAAAATATCCTATATCATTTTTATTATACTTATAGTTTTATGACGTATTTTACTTTGTATCGGTCGAAGTAAAGGTATTAAAATGCTTATTATTATTATTTTATTGCATTAAAAGTACACGACTTTCGTTTTCGAGAGTCTTAACATTGGCACATTTATGCCATTCGCACCTTTATAAGTTTTTCTTTATTACATTCCATTAGTCCTTTATTTTTTATTCATTAGAATGGTGTTTTTTGCTTTATTATAATTAATCCATTATTTACATTTATTTATAGCCCTTTATTAATGAATATTACATCATTGCTACCCAGAGGGTTTTAGATTTCCTAACAGTCAAATGGATTTCCCATTAGTCTTTTAATGAGTTGGCAAGAAATTTCGGGATAACTACTCTTGTTGTTTAATTTATTCGTATATATATATTTTTTTTCTAAAAGGTGCATTGATTTGGCTGATAATTCTGAAAGGAATTAAAATGGTTATATTTCAATGCCATGCAGTTTTGAATTTGAACCAAAGAGAATTCCTTTCCAGATAATTAAAAAATGCCGTTTAATAATTGATTTCAGAAATTAATAAAATTGAGTCTGATAAAAAAAACACTGACCTTTACCTTTTTTCACTAAGTTAGTTTGGATCTCGGGCTCGATTTTATATATCTTGCTATTTGTCATTTTTATATATGTATGCAGATAAATATGGACATACAAATTAAGAAACGGAATCTGAAATATTTAGCCTAAATTTGGACACAATTCTGAAATTCGTCTTCAAAGGTTTATTTTTTTAGCTACAGGATTGAATATATTTAATCTATTTTGATTATAGTTTGCTCAAGCCACTTCTATTAAGGCGACCAGGGACCTTTAAACTGATTTTTTGCAATTTTCGCCTTAGCAATTTGAAATTTTAAAGGCATTAAGAGTAACACTTTAGGACATGACACAATGAATTTGAAAGCATTATATTAATTTATTTATGAGTTAGAGGTATCAATACAATATAATATTAGCGATAAATAACATTAATGAAAAATGTTACAGTCGCTCCAAAGTTGTTCGAAAGCGCTCCAATTTTTATTATTACTTACGCTAACCCTTTTGAAACAAAAGCCGGGATTAATCTTGAAGCTTGGTTTGTTTTGATATTTCGTACTCAATATATTAACTCAAAACTGTTTGAACTTTTTAAAAAAAATCAGTAGTTTTATGTTATTACATTGGTTAAATCTCACATTTCATAATCAAACTTCAAGATTAATCCCACGTTTTGTTTCAAAAGGGTTAGAGTAAGTGATAATAAAAATTGGAGTGCTTTCGAACAACTTTGGAGCGCTTGGAATATATTTCATTAACATTATTTATCGTTAATATATTCTATTAACCATCTTGATTCATAAATAAGATAATATAATGTTTTAAAATTTTGCGTGTCATTTCCTATAGTGTTACTCTTAATGCCTGTGAGATTTCAAATTGCTAAGGTGAAAAGTGCAAAAAGTCATTTTCAAGGTCCCTGGTCACTTTAAAGACAACTAGAAAGATCGATATAGAGAAAACCCAAATTCAAATGGTACAATGATAATGATAAAATTAACAAGCATGTTTATACGGCCATTTTCACAGCTCTATAAATCTAGTTATTGTGTTTTGAGTTATCATATTTAAATATAAATGGATGAAGTGACAATAATCTCCAAATTGGATTTCGTCCAACATATAATTTTACTCAATTTTCTTGCTGCGTTTTTATGTCAAATAAATAAAAACAGAAAAACCAAATGCAGAATAAAAAGAAAGAAAATTTATATGCGTGCAAATTTAACAATGTCTAAAATATGCCGAACTTTTTTTCCAACGCTTAGAATTAGGATTTTTGCTTAACTATAATTTTAGTAACAAGGTTTATAATACAAATCCCATCTATACAAATCGTTACGTTTTTGAGCTATTATATTTTCTTGAAAGAGAAAGCAATTAAGAAACAAATGGCATCTAAAATAAATTTGATTTTATATTTTAAAAGCTTAAATTAAGTTCCTATTTTAAACATTTAAAATGCTTTTTTTAAAAAACAATTTGATTGTTATCGTGTTCATTTACATTCGAATCAATAGATATATATTATCTGCATATAGATTTTATTCATAATAGGAATCTGGAAGTGAGGCTTGAAGATTTTGTATTAAACGTATTGCATACCTTAACTCAATCGGTAACATATTTCTTGGCAACACAAGTTTATCATACTTTAAATTAAACGACCGATGACTATTTACATATTATTACAAAATTTACCAGGTTAACTTCTAGTGGGTGTATGGTGTGAAAACAATCAGCAATTATCAGTAGAAAACTACGACGGCATTTATTTTACAGGGAAACACTAACACAAAGATGATGAATACAAATATGTATAGCCGAGTTCAACATAGTACAACGCACTACAGCAGACAAATAGTAATCGGCAACAGTTCCCATAGTGGTAGACAGAATCCAGCAGGAATAAGGTTTCTGGGAGTTTCGCTCTACGGTCTCTCTCCAAAAGGCTGAAACTGTCACTGTCTCCTCGCTTTAGCTACCGATTTGCTACCAAATGATTGGTAACTCCACTAACGACGCTGCTTCCACAGTAGACAACGGGACTTGGCACAAAGCAGTTCAGCACATGCTTGATTTACAAAGAACTCTAGCACTGTTGCTTCGCTATCTTCTCGAAGACTCGTTACTTGTTTACTACTCTAACCCCGCTTCAGGCTCAATTCACTACTGCAGCTTCAGAATTCCTGGTCTTTTATAGCTCCTGGGAACCGGAACAAGAACTTTCTGGGTCACTCAGGGCTCATCTCAGTTTCCATTGGAAGGATTGTTAAAATTCTAAAAGTTTTTAACAATATCAGTTTTCCCACCAAAGCCGCCAAATGCTCGCCAAGTTTGTTACCAAGCTGTGAGACCATTCATGTTGCACTCACTCAGCACATATCAGGGCGGATCATAAAACGGTCTTTCTTACGATGACACTATTCGTATTGGAAAACAACATAACAGTTTCGTAATAATATATAGAAATAAATTTCTGCTGAAATAAGATCATTTCTAGGAGCTCCTACAAATACTCACTCTTACTGATGTTAGCCATTATTCTCTTCATGCGCAGTTTTTTTTTCCTATCTTCACTTCATTTTCAGTCGGGGAATTGGAACAGCTTTGCTGAGGTGAGAGGCTTGACAATATACATTTCCCTAAATCAAATTTGGTTTAAGCAACTGTAAACATAGAGATACATGATTCCAAAAATGTGTTTTCTGACAAAGGGAAGTTTCTATTGTTAAGGCGACGAGGGACAATTAAAATGACTTCTTGTGATTTTCACCTTGGCAATTTGAAATTTTACAGGCAGTAAAAGTAACACTATAGGAGATGACACACAGAATTTTAAAGTATTATATTAATTTATTCCTGAATAAGGGGGTTAATATAGTAAAATATTTGAGATAAATAATTTTAATGAAAAATGTTCCTGGTGCTCCAAATTTGTTCGAAAGTATTCCAATTTTTATTATTAATTTAATCCTTTTGAAATAGAAGGTGGGATTAAACTTGAAGTTTGAGTACGAAATATCAAAATTAACCGATGTAATAACTTAAAACTACTGGGTTTTTTTTAAGTTCAGTATTTTTGAGTTAGTACATTGAGTACGAAATATTAAAATTAACCAAACTTCAAAATTAATCCCAATTTCTGTTTCAAAAGGGTTAGAGAAAGTAATAATAAAAATTGGAATACTTTCGAGCAAATTTGGAGTGTATGGAACGTTTTTTCCACTAACGTTATTTATTGCTGTTATTATATTATATTAACCCCCCTATCTCATAAATAAATTAAAACAATGCTTTAAACTTTTATGTGTCATGTCCTATAGTGCTACTCCTAATGCCGGTAAAATTTCAAATTGCTAAGGTGAAATTTACAAAAAACATTTTAAATGTTCCTGGTTACCTTAATATTCATCAAAATTTATATTATTTTTAATGTTTAATCATCAATTTCATTTCATTCTTTGCATATAAGAAAAAAATTATTTTTAATTCATTAAAAAAAAGTTATATTCAATCTATTTTGTGTGATATGCAGTTGAATTCTGAATCGATTCAAATCAAAGAAATTTGTTTTTAAAATAAAATATCCACTCAAAATTAAACAGTAATCCCATGAATTATTTAAAAAAACTAATTTCAAAAACAAATCTCATTGAATTCTTTTATAACTTATAGCTTCGATTCAGTTTCTCAGTTCTTAAAACTTCCCAACTTTTTTTTAAGTTTCCAAAAGCTAATTTCATTACAGAAAATTTGGTTGGATCAACTTCTTTTTTTAGTAAGATATTTCTCTCGGCAACCTCCTGCGCCTTTTCCAAATGGATAAAAACATGCAAGGCGAAAGAAGATAGTGGTTTATCGTAATCTTTTCCAGAGAAACAATCTTAAAAAGAAACTGGAATATGTTGAATGCAGCAGAAGAACAGAAGGGTAAATTCAACAGCAAGTGTTCTTGAAAACTCTTATCTCCCACACTGTTTGTTCAGCTGGTGCCAAATTTTTCGGAACTGTAACATGCGCTTTTTTCGGCGTTATTTGGATAAAAGCTTGCGCATAAAAAACCTGGAAAGGAATTTCAGGAATCTACATTGAGATTCTGATTTAATTTCAAATACAAAAGATGACGAAATGTTGTGTTTGCTGGGTAAACATTAGTTTTTCAATTCAGTTTTCGAGATTAGCTTTGAAAGATAATTCATTTCTTTCAAAATATATGAAAATCTTTTAAATAAACAGCATTCGTATGGTGTGTTTTGATTTATTTTTAAATTGGAAGTCACATATCGATGCATAGAAAAAATTAAATATCTTACAAAACTCATTTAACAAAATAGTAAGTTTTTTTTAATTCTTGAATGAATTTATAATGTCAAAGACTTTTTTATTCTGATAATGGAAACATAACTAAATAACTACAAAATAAAAGTTTGGTTTGAAATATTTTTATTACGGGCATTTTTTGGCGATCATTAAATGGAGGATTTGTTTATAAACGATTTCATTTAATTAGTCTTGTTAAATATTTGAAAAATTATATTTTCTGATTTTTTTTTAAACTGCAAAAGGTTTAAATTTTTTCAGTTATGTAGCCTTAACGTATGTCTCTTATAAATATGTCATCTTAATATCTTCAGAAATGTTGCCATTTTTAATGGATGAATTTCATTAAATTTTGATTTAATGCTTAAGGCGCCATCTGTTAATGAAATTCATTGATATTATTCCTGAAATAAAAATAATGTTCAAAAGATTAAAATTGGAGTATGAAATAAGAATTAAGTTTTTTTTAATTACTACTGATGTAGAGATTGAAAATTGTTTATACCAAATTTACTAGTGGTCAGCTTATTAAAACTTATATTATTTTCTTTTCAGGTGAGTTCAAAAATTGTTTGAAACCTGTATTTTGTTTGGGAACGATAAAATAGCGGTAAGTTTTTATATTCCAAAGAAAACATGTTTTAAATTAAATATTTATTGCATTCATCTTGATATAATTGTTTAATAACGATTTGCTGCTTGTGTATTTATACTTATTAGAAAATATTTAAAATTTAACAAATATAAATTACTTTTGGTAAAACTAAGCTTATTTATATAAGTATAAGAACGTTATGTAAATTCAATCAGTATTGAAATTTTATGTGTACTACAGAATATTTCTTATAATTTATAGCAAGGATGATTATTCGATAAAAACTTCTCGGATTCAACTACAAAATTCAATGAATTGAACAAAAAATAGTTCCCAAACGATGAGAAACATATATTTTTATATATCTAATACTTTACATTAAAGATAAGCAGTGCTTAAATATACTTGTACTTGTTTTAATGCTTTAATGCACTTTTCCATTTCCCCAAGGCAATTCCCGCCAATCAGATTTTATTGGTAAAAACACATAATACATACATACAAAATTTGTTAATAATTCCTCATATTTCGCCAAAATAATGAATCTGACAAATATCATCAAAAATAATAACATCATTCGGCATCAAATGTATTATTTTTTGATGACTTGATTGTGTGCACGGCTAAAAGACAAAGGACAAAATATTTGTTAACTGATGAATTTAAAATAACTGTAATTACAAGAAATTTCTAAAAGTCTGTTAAAGTTCTAAAAAATCTGTAGTCTATTTTCATAAAGTTAAGTCATTAATTCATTTATGTCAATATAATTTAATGGCGGTAAAATGATAGAAAAGAATATAAAAAAAAGGAACATTGGAAATATTTTAAGTTTCTTTTAACGATGAAATATATAATCATAATATATTTATTGGGTTTTTTTCATTAAAAATATAATAAATATGATAAAGTAGATAATTTTTGAATTTTAAGATGTAAATATTAAGTAATGTTCTGTAAAAGTTTTTGAAAGTATCTTGGAAATGTATCAATTTTTGTAAGAATATTAGAATAAGTAAAATTCTTAAAAGCCCACCCACGAGTTCAATTTTTACTTTTCAGAGAATATGTGAAAAAATTATAGGCCAAACTACGAGCAACACATTATTATAGAATTTTAAGAATCTAATAAATTAATCAAATATTTTACATCAGATATTAGGTTAATTTTATTTAAATTACTTCGATTAGATTCGTAATTCCTTCAAATTGCCTGGTAAGTTTGCTGGAAGCTGTATTTTATTTCTACTACATATGTTCTATTCATTGCGTGCATAAATCTTTCCAGTTGAGACAAATCGCATGATATCATCATAATCCTATTGAAAAAGTAATTGTTGGATTCAATTATCTCCAGCATTATGATGTTTTATAATTTCATTTTTAAATTTATCTTGTAAACCACACACATACTAAATAAATTCCTTCTACTACAACCTTTAAGAATGAAAGAAAAAGAAGGAATTTAATATTTTATATGAACGAATGAAAAATAAATTACTAGAACAACAATAAAATATATTACTAGATATTAAAAAAATCGAATTAATTTACATAAAGAATTGCTTTAAAAATATTTTCTAAAATTGTCATGGAGAAATGCCATAATTCGGTGCTATTCCTAGTTATTTAACATTCTAAGTGAAACTACAGGAAAGCCTTCTTAATAATAATGCATTCTTGCTTTTCTATATTTATATGAGCTAAATTTGGTAATTGTTGATCAATCAGCAGATCTGTATAACGCTAAAGCTCATTCACAATTATCTTTATCATTAGTTGGGATCAATAGTTTACGGGAAAAACATATCATATTGATTTACTGTGGATACAAACAATTTTTCTTCATTATAGCAAAATACTCAAATGATGTGAGCGATTTTTGTTGTTGTTTCCAATGGCACTAGTCATGGACAAAGCTCACTGACAACAGCCATTATAACTCTTTATTATTAGTAGGGACTAAAAGTTCAAGGGAAAAACATGCCATATTAAATTACTATGGAAAGCAATAATTATTCTTTATTATAGGAAAATACTCAAATGATGTGAGCGATTTTTGTTGTTGTTTCTAATGGCACTGACGCAGTCAATGATTATAAGCTGGAGGTGTGTTTCTTGTGTTGTTGTTGTTTTAATTATTTACAAAGAGGGCCAAAAGAACAACTTAGCAATTCAACATCACACTCTTTTGCACAGCCTCTTTTTATTAGGAGAGGGGGTACAGTCAAACATAAAAGATAGAAAAAATGAAGAACAACCATGCCCGAACTGGGACACGACCCCAGAACGTCCAGATCGTGGGAAATACTCGCTATCCCTGTGACAGGACGTGAGTTTATTTATCGGGGTTGAGTTTTATAAAATTAGGTTAAAATGATAGTATATGCAACCCAGGTTCCTAAATGCCTCAATCTCTCCGAATATATTTAAATACATATACAAGATAAATTTTTTCCCAACAATTTCTGATTTCGTGAAAGTAATTTAATATTTTATTACGATTAATTTCTTATTAATCTTTATACATTGCTTCAATGTTTCTTAACAAGAAATCAATAAAAGTAACATTTAAAATTCATTCAATTTTTTTTTCTTTTGAAAGAAAATATTTTATTATATTTTATGAAAAAAAAGCCGAGCTCTGAATAGATTTAAAATCGATTTATCTGCATCAATATTTTTTTTTGGTAGAAGGGATTTACTTTATACCAGCAGTTGGAAGGGAAAAATGCGAAATTTTTATAAAAAAATTTATGTTTTGAGTTTTAGGCTTTTACCAACATTACTTTTGAGTAGTTTCGGAATTCCACAACGAATTCTGTTTGGAAGAATTTCAAAATTTTTTAATAATTCTTTATTTTTCAAAAATAATAAATAATTGCTTTAAGCCAAGATTTTTTCTACAAAATAGATTATGCTGAATGTTTTATTGGAATATTTTAAATTTTACTGAATTATACATGTTCGGGCTAGGTAATCCTATTTTTTTCATAAAACATTAAGCAAATAAAACAGTAAAAAAGAAAACTTTAACGAAAATAATAGAAAAAATGCACAGGTAATAAACATAAGGATTTAAAGAATTTAGCATAAATTATGCTAAAAAAATTCATATATATTCTTTTTCAAAAAGAATAGAGATTGAATTTTCGACTACATATATGCAAATTTTTCTTTTATTTAAACATATAAATTATTTTTAAAAAATTGCGTCATTTTATCTCTTTTTTTAACAAAAGAATTCTTGGGGCTTTCATATTAACAAATTCTCTCAACACAAAACACTGGAATTTTTGCAAACTTACTTCAGACTGAAAAATCGTTTGAAACAAAATAAAATAAATGTCATACAACGGAAATTAAAAATGTAAAATATTATAAATCTCAACTTCACTATATGATTTGCTGTTATAAAAAGCATCTGAGTTTTTTAAGACTTTTTTATCAGATGAGAACATGATGTTGTATTCTGTAGGGGTTTTTGAATAATTGAAGACAACGAATTATCGAAGCTTCAAATGGCGTAAATAAATAAAGCATAAATTGCAATATACATCAGCATCTTCTAATGTATTGTATCATTTCATCTGCTTTTATCAGAATTGCATTATTATTATACATATTTCTTTGAAAGCGGATGCGTTTTTAAAAGGTTGACCTGATTTTATCAATATAGCCTTAATATTATGTATACTTTTTTGACAACAGATGTGTTTATAAAAGGATCGTGTACAACTACGACATCATAGACGTTATTTCATCTCAAAATCATTCGAGTTCCAAAACTTTGTTTGCCAGCTATAAAAATGGAAAATGAAAGATTTTCAAAAAAATATTATTATGTATTGATAAATAGAAAGAGAGGGATAGAGACCAATAGAGAAGTCCCGTGATTATTTCAAACTACTTTAAATAGGTTAATGACTTTAATTGAGATAAATAATGAATTAAAATATAAGAATGTTCTCACGTGACATCTTGAAATTTGCGATCGTTGAGCTCATTTTCTTTTTTTTTCATAATTTGTTAAATCAATGTTTAATTAATAAAAATCGAGCATGTTTCATTTTTTTTATTAATTACAAAACGATTTTTTATACAAATAGTCTGAATTTTGTGAAGGTTGTGGAAGTATTTGTACTTAAAATTTTTCAACAAAAATTTAATCATCATTTAATTTAGAAGCCGTGAAAGAATAACTCTTGCTCAAATAAAGCTAGAAATAACTCTTCTTTTTTTAATATATATTCTATCTCATTTATGCACCAAAGAATTTAGAAAAAAATATTTTTACCAAACTGTATCCATAATGAAGAGAAAAATAAGCTAGCTATCATGGAAGAAAGATATATCAAGCTTATTATCTGATAATCTTACACTGAACCGTCCTCGAAAATTAATTATTTTTATGACATGAATCAGAAAAGTTATTGATCTCCAGAGTAGAAAAAAACAACAAGGGCCTTCGAATTACCCAATGAATTCTAAAGATCAAAATGGATTGCTATCTAAAGTAATTAATAATATGACCAGCGCTAACAAAATGAAGCAGTTTTATATAAAAGTAATTTAATTAAGTGATCTATCATGGCCCATAGAGATGGAATTCCATTTTTTGTGTTTTTATTTTAGATAGTAACTAAATATACACAGAGGAAAATGCATCAAACGATAATTAATTATAAAACGCACACAAATAGACGAGAAATGTAAAGAAAACAAAGACGTTATTTTTCTACATTTTGGATATTTCTTCGTAAATAACATTTTTTAATGCAGTCGACTAACTTAAATTTTAATCTGACTTGTCAAAAATGTCTCGTAAAAAACCTTTTAGATGGATAGTAAAAAGTAGTTGTATATATATTTAGCTATAAACTATAGGCCGGGAATTTAAAAATAAGTAAATTATTGTTTTATATTTTTGACGTGTTTTTGAAATATTTCATTGTATGCGGTATTTAATAAATTTAATTAAGATAAAGATTTAAAACCAAGCTAATGGTTTTTGTTATAGTCTCATCCAAAGAAAAAGACAATAAGCTAAAATATTTTTCATGAAATGATCAAATGATAAGATAGCGACACTTAAGATTTTACAAGAAAATTGAAAGAAAAAAAAAGAAAGAAAGAAAAAGAAATTTTTGATCGGGAATTTCAAGTTATCAAGTGAAATCATTATTTATCTCAACTAATTTAAATCAGTAACCAATTTTAAACGGTTTGAAATAATTACATGAATCCTCAGTTTCTATCCCTCTCTCTTTCTGTAGGTAATTTTTTTAAACTTTCACTTTCCATTTTTCTAGCTTACAAACAAAATTTTGGAGCTTGACATATTTTGAGATGAAATAACATTGATGTCATATTTCTTCGTTAGCCTAATAAAAACGCGCCTGCTTCCAAAGAAACACACGTAAAAATAAATAAAAACTGGTAAAAGCTGGTCAATCTTTTAAAAACGCGTCTGCTGTCAATCAAGCGTACATAGAAATAATAATAATAATAATGCAATGCTGATACAAGTAAAAATAATTTCCCCCCGTAAATTCGGAAGACATCAGAATCTTCTAACCAAAACAGCATTATGTTCTCACATAATAATAATTTAAATAAACATATCGAAAATAATTAATTGCTAATGTTAGAAATGTATTGCTTTTTAAAATATCATTTAAATATAATAGGCTGTTTATTGAGAACATATAATTAGTGAAAATTGTAGTTTTCGAAGAATATCTTCAGTACCACAAATATAAAGGATTTACTTCTGCTCTGAATGACCGATTCACTGCGGGAATGTAAACGGGCACTATGGTTAAAACTTTGTAGCCGACATTACTGCACACATCAGATTGCAGGTCTCGAACTCATGAAATTACACATTGTATCGAAGAAGCGATCCCTAAGCTGGATGGATCCCATTCCCATATAAAGCATTCCCCGGTGGCACCACTATCTTTAACGCTTTATATACAGACGGTGCTTAACACCCTAACATCAGACCACGCCTCCATTTCCAAGGCTTTTACGGAATATCTTCTATTTGGCAACGATGAAGATGGACTTTATTTAAAAAAAATTACTATAACTGCAAAATAATTATATAAAAAGGAAAGGAAAGCTTCGATCGGAAATTTCACAAAGAAAGTGTTGGAACTCATCCGATTCTAAGATGAAATAACATCTATGATGTCGTCAACCTTTTAAAAACGCATTTGCTTTCAAAGAAGCATACGTAATAATAAAGTTATAACGTTTAAAGCAAGTCAACCTTTTAAAAATTCATCTGCCTTAAAAGAAGCATACATAATAATAATTCAATACTGGGAAAAATAATTTCTGTCTGAAAATTTCGGAGGTATCAAAAAATTCTAGCCAAAAGAACATTATGTTCTCACTTGATAATAAAAAAAAAGAAAGAAAGAAAGGAAAAATACACAGCAATCAATTTGAAAGAAACAAACAATTGTTCGAAAACGAAAACATAACCATAAATAATAAAAACTAGAATAAAATACTGTTTAAATCAGACTGATATCTTAATATAACTATTTTTTTAACAGTACTGAAGCGAACACGAAGAAAAAATCAACAATGGAAAGCAGCAGATATCAACTAAAAGGACATTAAAAGTCTTTAATTAATTATCAAATTATTTCAATTAATTAAAAAGTTTTTACTTCTTCCATCGGTTTATTCCCTACTAAACTAATTGTTCAAAAAGGAATTTGAAACATTTAATCAAAGTCAATTGATCTCATAATTCTTCTTTATTTAAGCTAATCTCAGTCCCCAAAAATAGCTTAATATAACATGACTATTAAAAGTTTAAAATAAAAAGAATCTTTTCGTGCCGATTTTAATATGATTTATGTAATATTTAAAGTAGTTTTACTACATTATATTGATATCACACGTTGTTTTCTGATATTATTATTGTATGTGTATGACCACAGAAAAAATGAAACTCTAGGACTACACTATTGTCGGTTACGATGCTTTCAAATATGATAATCACTGTCACTTGATTTATAAATCACTTTATGCAGCATATTTATTAGGGCATACAAACAGTTTTATTAAAACTATCTCCTCAATCACTTCAATCATTCGCTATGCGTATAATTCTTCTCTCTGTTTCGAACTGATTTAATCAAATTGTTTAATCTGACCAACAGAAGGTAATTAGATATTTTAATTAAGAATCCTATTAATAGCATCTCCAAAACATCAAGCAAATTGCCAATCACATCCTGCAAAACTTTCTATCAAATCCATATCATTATCAAACCAGATTGGACTTACGTCACTAGATGGCACCCGTTCAAAACAAGACCGACCCACTCAATCACGATTGGCACTCGTTCGGCATTGGCCTTCTCTCGGGAAATCACGCCACTTATTGGTTCCTCTTTACTTTCCGTCCAGCTGATAGGTTCGAGCTATCCTACTTCCATCCGGAGCAAGCCTATTTAAATTAAAATGGGACTGCCCAACGAGCAGTAATTACTCGAAACTAATTCAAGCATCCAAAATAAGAGGTGAACTTCTCTCCATATGCGCTCGCCTTTAATAGATTCATAGGAAACCAACAGAACAAGCGGTACACGTTGTAACCCCCCAACCTTTTAAACTGTGAGCCGCTGTGCACGGCGATGCCTCGGAAAATTTAATGTCTACCCGATTTAATGAGGTTTAGCGTGGTGGCTGCCTGCGATAGGCAGATGTGTTGTCCAGCTTCGCCCTGTTTCACGAAAGGTTAGTTTGGTATTCCCGGCTCGTGGAAATGGTGGGGATATTAATTATCAATTGCGGTATAAGTTTTGCAGTCAGGGCGCTGCTCCTGTTCGTTTTTAATGAAGTTTTGAAAGGTGAACTTTTGTCAATCGCTATTTTTTATGATCAGACGAGTTTTATCGGTTTGTAAGAGTTTGAACTAGATTGGTGACTTTCGAAATTTTGAAAATATCACTTCAAAGTTCATAGGAATAAAATTAAAAAGAATTTTAGAAATAAGATTTTATTAATAAAGTTCAAGACTTTTTTAAAGAAAATTTGGATATATCTTTCAGTTTTTATTTATATTCAGCGCTTACATTATTTTAAGCAGAGACATGTACAGGTAAACATGTAGAGTGCCTATATAAGTGACAATGTTTTCGGAGATTACCAATTAGCTATTCCTTTTTGTTATTATTTTAAAAATTTCCATTTATTATTTTGAATTTTTTCCCATTTTTTTTCATTTATTTAAAATTTTTCCATTTACTATTTTGAATTTTTTCCGTTTATTATTTTGAATTTTTTCCCATTTTTTCCATTTATTTTGAATTTTTTCCATTTATTATTTTGAATTTTTTCCATTTAATATTTTGAATTTTTTCCATTTATTATTTTGAATTTTTTACATTTTTTCCATTTATTATTTTGAATTTTTTACATTTTTTCCATTAATTATTTTGAATTTTTTACATTTTTTCCATTAATTATTTTGAATTTTTTACATTTATTCCAGTTATTATTTTGATTTTTTCCATTAATTATTTTGATTTTTTTCTATTTTCCCATTTATTAATTCGATTTTTTTTCCATTTTTCCATTTATTGTTTTGACTTTTTTTTTCATTTTTTTCATTTATTATTTAGAATCTTTTTCACTTTTCCATTTATTATGGAGTTATACAATGTATAAAGACCCAAATTATGGAATGTTAAAAATTCAATTTTCATCATTCATTACTTATTTTTATTTGAAGAAATATGTTCCCGAAGCCAATCAGACAATCTTATAAACTTTTGGTAATGCTCCTCTGTCATATCCCAAATGTCGGTTTTACTTCAATGAGTTAAGAGTGGTGATTTTGCCTGCTTATGACAAAAAACAAACAAACCCGACCTGGAGGATCAAAAGAGTGCGAAGAAAATCACTTGCAAGACTTATTCGACGAAAATGGGAAAAATTTGTTGTAAATGACAGAAAATAATTGTGATTGGTATATATGGTGTAAATTTTTCTCAAAAAAAAACCCTATTTAAAATGAAAAAAAATAACCAAAATGCATGCAAACAGCTAATAACTGATCTTTAAAACATCATAAATCCTAAAATTCAATATTTATCAAATTTATTATTAAGGTCCCCTAGCCTTAATCTCCTGACCATCCACAAATTATTTATATCATAGCAAAATTAAAATTATATTGTAAAATATGACATTATTATTCATGTCGATGTAATGTTTAATTCATTTGTCCTCATTATAACAAACTACAAAAAAACTGCGTTCAAAAACAAAAACCGTCGTTGTGCCGTGAAAAAAAATTTCAAGCTTTAGAAAAGGCAATTTTCGTAATTGTTCATAAAGAATTCAGATGTGAATTTAATATACCTAGACAAGCGGAATATGACATTAAAATATGATTAAAACAATTTTGGAAGATTGCACTTTGCCGGCTTTCTGGCACAGAGGTAGGAAATCTTCCTCGTGTTCTGGGAGTCCCGTTTCGGGCATGGCTATTCTTCTGTGTGCTCTCTGTGAGATTTGTGACTGTGCCTCCCTGTAAAAAAGGGTTGTCCAAGCAAATGTGGTGAGTGTGCAGTTAAGTCGTACTCTTGGCCCTAGTTGGCGCTACTTCGAAAACAAGAGACGCTGCTTTCGGCTTAAGTCTGCTGCTGCATCATCAGGGGGCTTGTCCATGTCAAGTGCCATAAGTAGCAATAACAACAGATTGCACTTTAAAGACATTACGTGATTTTCTTGATGAAATTACCATAGATTGGTTGAATTAAACCACTCTACTCATTTTACAAAAATCTTAGCATTGGGCTTCTTTAATTTTGGGAGAGGGTGTAATTGAGATTGGTTCATTTCAGTTATATATATATGACCCATTTGAAAGCAACATGGGGGGTATTTTAGGAGGGACCTCGTCATTTTGGAGCACGATCAGATGGCATCCCATACCAAGATTTCCCAACATACCAGTGGGAGAATGCTTGATCCCGATGGATTATATTCGCTTACATGGCACTTCTTTGATGGAACGGGTCTCAAACCTCAAACTCATCGGTCTCAAATCCCGGACCTTAATTCCAGAGCACCGCGGCCTCTAAGATATATATGAAGTATCGAGCTTATAGCGAAGATTCTCAGCTCCCAAGAATTAAAAAAAATCGAGTAATCGGAAAATAGATTATGATACCTCCTAAGTGCTTAAGCCTTGATAGAAGGAGGAAATAAACATGATTAATTCTGAAATGATAATGGTTTTTATGTGAAAGTGTATTCATTTAATTTTTATTATTTAAATAAAATTCCGAAAGTGTTTTTCTTCTCTTATTTTGTATTATTTATACTATATCTCTAGCAAGAGACTAATTTATATATACCTGCTATTGTTGTGAATTTTGGCACCTTATAAGCCCGACGACAGTTATCTGTCAGCGATTTAAGACGAGTGGGTGTATCTTGGTTTTTTAAGTAGTGCCAACCAAGGCCAAGAGAATGCCTTATCTACTCATGCATCGCATTCGTGTGCACAACCCCTAATTATGTGGGGCCCATTTACACAACTCACAGATAGAACAAAGAAGAAAATCCATGCCCGAACTGGGATTTGACCCCGGGAACACAAATCAATGGGAAGACGCATTTCCCCTATGCTAGGATGCCGGTATAGACATCTGTATAGATAGTAGATATGTATAGATAGCATAGTCACTGTATTAAAGATAAGTACATAAAATTTTTGAAAGAATATTTTGTGTGTAAGTGAATAAAATTTATAAATTCTGGGGCATAAAAAAACCCATCTGTAAGTGACGCAAAATCTAATTAAGTAAGTGTGGTCATCCTTTTTATTTTCCACATTCTTTTAAAAACCTTTCTTATTCAGATTTGCATGAAACTAAATTTATAAATAAAAATACCCGTAAAGATATCACAAAATAAAATGTATGAGAATAATTTTGTTTTGGACCTTTCTCCTGAATTTTCAAATAAATTAATAAATATGTAATGAAATAAAATAAATAGAAAGAAAAAGGCTATACGCAAACAACGATAAAAAGAAAAAAAAAACAAAACTTTTTTATGGAATACAAATATAGCAGCTTTTTGTAAATTTTAAGTCCATCAACGGAAAATGAGCTCCGATTCAATATAGATAAATATTAAATTTAAAACACTGTATTCATACTCCGAAATAACGTTTCTAAATATAAATAATATAAATGTAATAAGTATACTTTCTAACCCATGGATTGAGTTAAAAAGACTTCTAACTATTAAAATCAGAAACTCATAATTATTTACTTCAATGCTTCTACTTTGTAAATATAAGATAATTCTAAACTTGTTTCAAATAAATCATGAAAGGAAACTTCTGTACATACTGATGGTCGCTCATAATAGCCATCTTTGGAATAATTTATGAAGATCCTGGGCTCTTTTACAACTGCCATTTCTAATAAATCATAAATAAACATACACAAAATCCCCTCTTAGTTTATGAGCACATGATAAAATGTTTATTAATTCAATATTTCCAAACACTTTCGTACACATAACGTATAAGCATCATTATATCATCTGTTTCATCATTAAAAACGTTTTTGAATCCTTTCCGATAACGTTACAAGTAATAACTTTCCAAACCGTTCATGTTTATATCCCGAATTCATTTGCCCATATTTAACCGAACAAAGCGACTGGCGAAATTATAACACGAAACTATCACCCTCCCATCTTTTGTTCAGCTATACACGTTATCAATCATGGCATGCCAACAATGTGTTGCGCGGGGGTACACCAGGTGTATTGTCTCCGGCCACCATTCTTCAGTTTTGTGTAAAGATTCCCCATCATTTTAAATGAAGACGACATAATTTGAGAACAATGAAGCGTATGATTTATGGAGGGTGGGTGATGAATATATTGTTGTTTCTGTTTCGCGGCTTGGTTTCAGAAACATGTGTCGTCTTCAAACTTAAATTACATATTTATTTAAAGTTTTTTTTTTATTCGCTTTCACTTTTAATACCTGGTCGAAAGGAGGATGACAGTTTAATTAAAAAAGCATGGATTAAAACGCGTTGCTGTTCGAACGAAAACTGAGAAAAGGTCTTCATGGTTGAAAAAATGCTGAAGGGTGCAAAGTGAGCCAATATCGCAGGTACAGACGGACCCCCCCCCAAAAAAAAAGACTTTTCCTTTATTTTTTTCCCCTTTTCCTTATAACTTTTTTTCTTCCTTTCTTAAATAAGTGATATCAAAAGAAAGAGCTAAAGTTGTTGGAGTGAAATTGACGTCATAGATTCGGAACGAGGATTACTTCGTAGTTAACGGGCATTTCAGATGGAAAAAATAAATTAGCTGTAAAAAAAGAAAGATTTTTTTTTAAAGTGAGTTATGGAGTTGATCATGTTTTTGTCAAATGTTAAGGAGATGAACCTCAGTGTTTTGTTCATCAAAATATTCACCTGGAATATGTTTTGTAATTTTAACATTACGCTTTAAAGTTTAATATAGTTCATTTATCAAGTAAAGTTTAAATGAAAATTGAGTTTTTAATCCGAAAGGTATTGAATAATTTATGTTTTGATAAGTTTTATTGCGTTATTTTTTATTTTAAATTGTTTCTCTTCCTTAAATTGCTACTGTATTTGAAGGCAATAAAAATGTATTTAATATCTTTACAATGCATGTCATATTAAATTCAGTAGCCAATACATTAAGCATTTTGATAAACATATTTAATATAAAATACAATGTAATAATATTTAAAATTATTTATATGATATTTAAAACGATATTATTAAAATATATTGTAATTAGAGAAAACATTTTATGGTAATGAAATTATTTATAGAGTTTTCATTTAAATTTTAAAGTGGTCTAAAACTGGTTATTTTTTACCATTAATTTAAAATTCAAACGATTTTAAAATTTTGTAAATTTTTCCAGCAATGGAACTTTTAGTAACTAAATACGTGCATGAGAACTGTGTGTTACTAATATGTTCTGTAGAAAGTTTTGAACAATTACTTCACCATACATATCAAGAAATCTATATATAAAGTGCCTGCCTGCAAAAACAACTTTTTGAAAAAATAAAACCTAATTTTAATATACCCTGTTGAAGGATGCAAATGTCTTTGTCCTGCATATTCTATCACGTGATTTAAAGAAACATATCAGTTTGTAAGCAAAGTACAAACTACTAATTAAAAGAGAAAAAAATTAGGTACTTACGTATTAGACCGTCTTCGCCAACGATTTAATAACTCATTGGCGACGGATTTAAATTTGGCGATAAAGATCAATGGATTACACTATTGCCGGATTGCCATAATTGGCGGTTTAGCAACTAACTGGCGACAACTTCAAATTTGGAGATAAAGTTAGACGGTCTAATACGTAAGTACCAAAAATTATTTTAACATACTCTATACCCCCCGAAGAGGAGGTTCTTCTAATTGAAGATTAGATGTTTCCGGCATGGTGATTGGATCTCGCCAGCCTGAAGGATACACTAATAGTTGTAGGTAGGCTTCACACGTCAATGAGGGGGTGTAATTCCTGGCCCGTGATAGCCATTAGGACAACCATAGTTCATTCAGCCTTATGGTTTAAATCCGTGGGCATTCTTGAAGAGTCGGAGAGTCTAATCTGATTAACATATTCTATAAAGAGTTTTGAACTATTCAATGCACATAATTCATAATGAAATTTCGGAGTACAATGCCATCTAGTAAACTCATCATAGTTTTAAAAAAAAACAAAGTCTATTTTAACATTCTCTATTGAGCATTTTGAGCCAATTCATCGGGCATATCCCATCATAGAATTTACATTTGTAATACCAACTAATTAAGAACGGAAAACTTATTTTAACGTACTCTATGGAGCATTTCAAGCGACTTCATCGTACATTTTCAATCAGGAAAGGCCAGGTTGTAACCACATACATGTTTAAAATAAAGATAAAAAATCTTATTTTAAAGAGCCTGGCACAGCTTTTTGTGTGAGTTTTTCAACAAGTTTGTGTCATTACAGAATCTATTAGTAGAATACTACATTAAATAATGAATCGCTTATATCGCTATTCCTTGGAATATTAAACCTACTTTTCATATGCATTAGAAACCATAGCTTTTGTGGAGGGTTTTAAAATTTAATATCATTGAAATAGTAATTGGCACCTTTTTTTCAACTTTCGTAATGAAAAATAGCCGATGTTATTCAACTATCTTCTAGAATTTTCAGCAAGTATTCAAAACCGATATAAATGCAGGCCAGTTTCTCTGAAGTTCTTCCAGGTAAAGAACATACCCCATTTGAGTATCTATCAGACTTTTAGCTCAGATGCAACTTCCCCCATATACAGTAGCTATCCGACATCTGCTTCAAACGCAACTTCTTTACATACAGTAGCTATGAACTTTTACTTTAGGCGCAAATCCCCCTATATATAGTAGCTATGAGACATCTACTTCAGACACAATGTCTCCCATATACAGTAGCTATCAGACTTCTACTTCAGACACAACGTCCAACTCTACAGTGGCTATCATACTTCTACTTCAGACACAACGTCCAACTCTACAGTAGCTGTCAGACATCTACTTCAGATACAACGTCCAACTCTACAGTAGTTGTCAGACATTTACTTCAGATACAACGTCCAACTCTACAGTAGCTGCTAGACATCATCTTCAGATACAATTTCCCCCCTTATATCCAATAGATGTGAGGTTTCAATTTTAAATGTTGGTAGCATATAGTAAGATCTGATTAACTGAGTGTCTTTACTAATATATGCTGACTCATTTCCTTTTTATTATTCAACAAATCATTAGCTCGTGGGCATAGTTAAATATTATAGACTAAATGAGATTAGAACCTGCATATTAAACATGAAAAATAATATGAATTAAAATTAATTATTATAAGAAAAAATTATTAAATACAGCTATAAATTAAAATTAATTCATATAAAATGATATTTTTTAAAAATATGTATTTATTAATTATAAAATTAATAAATAATATTTGAGTGTTATCCAATACTAATTATAAATTACTTAGTAAGTAATTATTTAATTATTAAATTAGTTTTAAGATTTAATAATTGATTATTATAATTATATTTTTTTCAATTTAGCTATACATGTGAATTATCGGTAATTAATAATTATATTTGTATTCTTTCTTCATAATAAAATAAATGTAACTTAAAATGAAAGATTATAAACATAAAATTAAAAATATAATTAAATAATAGTGTAATTATAATAATCAATAATAAATAATACAATAATATATTAAATAATTTCAAAAATAGAGAATTAGATTAACTTAAAGAATATATCATTACTTTAATTAAGTGTTTAAAGATGAAATAAAAAGTCAAAATGTAATTGATCTCAAAAATCCAAAGTTTAAAAAAAATATCAATGCAACAGTAACAGCACATTAACGCTAGATTTTTAAGATCGTAAACGCCATTTTAAAAGAAAAGTGAATTGTTTGCATCGATTGGTTTTCGGAGACATTATATTGATTAATATGTTCACTATTCATTGCTTCCTACGGCAACAGGAATGGCTTAAAGAGCATTATTTCTGATAACAATCATTCAGATCCGTAAACAGCACTTAGTTTGAAAAATGAAGCCGATTTACAGTCGAATCTTTCAAGACAAATTGATGGTAGAAGAAACATTAGTATCGGAGTTTCCGAGTAAAAATCAAAAGAGAAAAGTTGTAATCCCTCCATACATCTTTTGCTGTTTGAATGTTGCCACTGAAATGGAATGTTCTGATTTTGTATGCAGCATTTAGACTTGCAAAACAACATTACATGGGTAATCCATTTTCTTATTGATTAATCACGCGAAGAGAGTTTATATTTGAAATAATTCATTACTTAAACAATACAGGTTCAAAATATTTTAATGAAAATCAGTTTATGATTCTGAAGGTGGGTGTATTATGATAAAAAATGATTAAAAATCAGATTTTTTAAGAAAAAAAAAAGAATATTAGAGCATTCAATGAAATTTTTAAAGTGATTTTTCTCTTTCTGATGGTAAGATATTTTTTCTAGAATTCTATAAAAGTTGGTATAATGGAGTCAAAATGACTAAGCAGTAAGTAATCTTTGAAAATGATAAAATTCGTCATTACAGTCAATATGCCGGCTTTCTGGCACAGATGTAGAGTGGTTTCCTTGTGATTTGGGAGTGCTAGGTTCGATTCCCGGTTAAGGCATGGTTGTTCTTCTGTGTACTATCTGTAAGATGTGTGAAAGTGTGTCCCTGTAAAAAGGGCTGTGCAAGTGGGATGAGTGTGTAGCTAAGCCGTACTCTTGGCCCTAGGTGGGACTACTTGAAAAACAAGAGGCGCTCATTCGGCTTAATCTCTGACGGCCGTCAGTGCTCTTGTCCGTGGCAAGTACCATCAGTAACAACAACAATCAGTATGGGTAATAAAAAAAATTATACTATTTCAAATTATTTAGTAAGAAATAGCAACATTTCATTAATTTTTCGGATTAGAAATTTGTACAGGACACTGCTAATAGATTCTACCAATTCTAATATCCAAATTGGCAAAAACAAGATTATTTAATTTTTATAAATTTTTATACAAAAATTCGAATTTCTATCATTAGAAAATCATAATGTTGTGTAAAGGCATCATATACATTTAGCTTCTGACATTTAAATTTTGATAAATTATATTCCTTAATGCATGTAATTGATAATTAGAATTACTTTTTTCATTTTATTCTTATGCAACATGAGATTCATATGGCCTAATGGTAGGATCATGACTTCAGAACCGATGGATATCACATTCAAGGTCCGATTTCCCCGAATAATCATTATGTAAGCTGCTCTGATGAATTTTAACCCTTTGCAGTCCAAAAAATAACTAGATGCAAAATTATTCGCCTAATACAAAGATTTGTTTATTGCTATGAAAAATAAATATACATAATTCTTTAAAGTCGAATTTCTTTGAAAAATAATCTACATCTCTTCACCATTATGTAGGCGTTTTTAACAATTAAATTTGAGAAATGAATAAATAAAACGTCAAAACGATGCACAGTCTTGAATGTCGAGTCACACTCGAAGTCGGACCGCAAAAGGGTTAAATGCTTCGGCGTCAAACGTCCTTCCTCTGATGTTCCCCTTCAAGTCATCCTTTAGTTTCCAAATGCTTGCAATTTTATTGTTTTTCAGTAATAATAAGAATAGATATTTTATATTGTTGGATTCCTAGACATTCAAGAATTGTGGGTAATTAGAGTGATGATAAAGCGGCAAAAGCTCTGGAACTGACACACGAAAACGTTGTCCATCTAATTGATGCTCTTCTAATAGGTAAAAATGTATTGGAAAAAGTGGAAGAGTATATGGAAGAACAAACTCAAAAAGTTGTATAAAATTCATCACCCGACAAGGCCTTTAAATATTATAACATAAACTGGAAAAATCGGTTATATTAAATCGACTTTGAGCCTGGCATATGGGATTGATTCATAAATACTTACTTAAGTCAGAACCCCAACCTACAAGTTCACATTGTCATTATTCCTCATCTATAAAGCATATACTTGCGGAATGTTCAGTTTTAACCAGTTCTGACGTAACCATTTTGCTATCAATAATCCAATGTTAAAAGATTTGTTGGATGAGAACCCAAACCAAAATATTTTTTATTGCAAAATATTGGAATTTAAAGGCAAATTTAATTTTTTAAATGATTTTTTTTATAATTTTATGCAGGGTTTTTAGGATATAAAATGAATGTTTGACTAAAGCTTGTGTTTGGCACAGAATGGCCTAAAATGGCTTTTGCTCCATAATACCAGACCAAACCTCCCTCTTATGGTTTGCGACTGTTTAGAGAAGGTCAGCTCAGGTGTCCTCGTTATCTGCTTCGGATTCAGAATTACGAGGTTCGTCCCAAAATATCCGTATTGCTGTTTCAAAGAGCTACATTAATGTAACTGAACTAAACCGAACCTAAATGAATATATTTAGGATTTCTGTGAAAAACTGAGTTAGTTAGTTTGTAAACCTATTCAAGTTAGAAAATTTTACTAAATAAATTTAAAAATGAATAGATACATGTAGAATACAAGTTTTAGATGTTTTCATTTTACTTTATTCAGGTTAGTTTTTCTTTTCAAGCTTAAAGAAAACCCAATGGTATAGTTCTCCCGTACAAACCATCGAGTAATTAGTAATTAAAAACTTCTCCCAAGTAATATAATTACGAAAAATTGTACAAACCTTAAGAAAATTCTTCAGACTCCAGCTCAAAATGAAAAGGAAAAAGAGATTTCTTTGTACAAACAGCTCAGCGAGTTGCTTTAACTTCTAAATAATTAAGAAACTGCCTGGGCGTATTCGGAAGGAAGGGAAAAGCTCCCGGTCTCTCTCTATCTCTCTTATAATCGAATCTTCGGAACTCATTTCCCAAATCTTCGCTAATTAGATCTTCGAGACTAACAGGCTGTTGCTTGTTAATAATTACTTTAGTTCCGGTTTTTATTCTCTAAAACATTATTGGCCCCATTCCTTAAACGTAGCCCTCCCCATAAACATTAAGATTTGATGCCTAATCAAGATAATCAGGATTATTAGCAGTTGGGGGGTGATTTTTGTAAGTTGTCTGCAGAAATTAGGCATCTCCTTTTTCCACTTAGGTATAGTTCAGATGTACATGCAGAATCTGTTAGTTTTATTAGGAAAATATATACAATTAACGGAATGATCAACTGAACTGGGTGGCTTCTAAATAATATATAATGATATTTTAAGCTTTAATTATAATTGTAATTAATTTCCAAAGTTTTGTCTTATATTAGTCAATAGCAACTTCATTTTAAAATGTTCTTTAATTCTCGATACTTTTCATTTTTTATGCTTAATAAATAAAATGTATTATAAAGATAAGGCACCATTTATGACCCCTCACCTCCTCGTGCCAATTGGGTGGATAATAAATCACTGATGTAAATAGATGTTTTAAAAGTATTCTTGCGTTTCTCTTGTCTAATAGTCAACACGCTTAAGAATTTCTGTCAGAAATCCACAAGTGTCTGATTTATGAGAATATCATAGCACATAAGACATGGTAAAATTATTTCGCCCTTTTTATCTTCTACTGCTGTTGTGGTGCAAGCGTGCTTCTTCAGATGGAATAAAAACGGAATTGAAAATTCAACATGTGTTTTGTCCATGACTTTTCAATGACCACACACACACACACCCACGCGCACGCGCACGCACACACACACAGAGAGAGAGAGAGATGATAAAAATTTTCTTCAACTCCTTGCCAAGAGATTTCAGCAATGACTTTAATTTAACTTTTAATCTAGTTAAATGTTAGTTAATAAATTTAATTAATTTGGTTAAATAGTTTCAAAACTATAAGACAGAACAGAAAGCCTTCTCGTGCCCCCGTATCGGTGACCATTCTGGTCACTGAACGGTTTGGTGGACTTGAAAGGTTGGTAACATGAACCGTTCATGAACGGTAGACACGAACGATTTCGAGGAATTTTATTTAAGCAGCAAAATATTTATAGATGAAAAAAAAACCATAATATAACTATTTACAGAATTTACAAGCATATAATAATTGATATTCAGATAAGCCTTTTACAAAGATTTCCGACTTTGATGGATAGTTTGAAACAATAATATGCTGAAATATAAAATGTGTAGAAATATGCATATATTATTTTTTCACTTACTTTATTTTTTGGCATAATAGCGGATGATACAGTTACAAAAATCAGATGGAAAATTATTTGGTTAATGAAAGCGAAGAGAAACCTCGTTTGATTAAAGTGTATGACCGGAAACTGTAGTCTTTATTTTTCCCTTAGTCTTTGGGAATATAAGACTTGATGTTGAGAACTAGGAAATCAAAAATATATATTTATTTTAACTTATAAATTTCCTTATCCTGTGGATTTTTTTTCTTGCATGGAATGGGGGGTTTTGGAATTCTTTTCAGCCACTTTTGTTCATGGACTGGTGATGTGTTTTTCATACGTCAATAGATTGTTAGGATGAATTCATTAGCATAAGTCAGATTTTGTACATAACTTAAGAGCCTAATAGTCTAATGTCGAACATCTCGACATGTCTAATGAATTCAGGGTGGTTTTTTTAAACAATATTCTTTTACGGCATTTTAGAAATTGGAAAAGCTATTTTAGACCACTCTGCATAAGAAATTTGAACAAGTTTTCACTAACTATCAAAAACTGATAATTACGCGGAATTATTTTTAGATTATCAAGTGAAGATTTTATTCTATATAGGAATAGGGGAGTAGTTTTTATGATTTTGCAATTTTTAACTAAAACGAAATGTCATTTATTTGAATTGTAGAATATGATGGTAATAAGGTTATTTGCAACAATTTCTTACTTTAGAACTAAGGTAATTAATTAAGAGCATTATTTTAAAACTAAGGTAACTAATTAAGAGCATTATTTGAAAACTAAGGTAACTAATTAAGACATTACTTTAGAACTTTAGAGCTAAGTTAACTAATTTAGAGCATTATCTTAAAACTAAGCTAACTACTTAAAAGCATTATTTTAAAACTAAGGCAACTAATTAAGACCTTCTTTTAGAACTAAGTAAACTAATTAGGATTATTTTTAGAACTACGGTAACTAAGTAAATTGTTCTAAAACTAAGGTAACTAATTAAGAGCTTTATTTTTGAACTACGGTAACAAATTAAGAGCATTATTTTAGAACTAAGATAACCTATAGAATCAAGAAACCATTAATTTTTAATTATAGTAACAAACGGTTTCTTAACAAATTGTTTATATATACTTTTTTTTAAATTTTAGTTTATAATAGGTTTCAGAATTGAATTGATAAAGTAATCGGTTTCTAATTCATATTAAAAGTATTATAAATTATTTAAAACTAAAATTAAAAAAATATTTAAATTAATTTTTTAATGAAACAATAATTTGCTAATATAATACTTTTTTCAACAGTTCGCCTAAAATATTGCAATATCTATTCAAATTATTTATTATTAAGATTCATTCTAACATTTTGCTCAGAAATTTGATATCTATATATTTTATATATAAAAGCTTTTGATAGATAGTTGATTTTTTGAGGTCAATATATGTATATATATTCCATCACTAAATTACTTTATTTGTGTAACATCTTTGTAAGAACATCCATAACATCTTTGTAAGATCTTATCTTTTATTAGATTTCATTTTTTTCATAAACGTTTAGTGATATAATTAAAACCCAATTCTGCGTATCAGAGACTGAAAATGATATTTTCTTCCAATTATTTTGATAACATCTATTATGTTTAAAAAATTATAATTATTTTTAACTAAAATAATTTTTAATATTATCAAGATAAGAAGGGTTATGAATTTTTTGGATAATTATTGCAAAATTCTTTATACAAATATGATATATCCTTTCTCCTTTAAAGGTAGATATCTTTTTTTTTGACATGCAAATGAAAGAAACCCAACGTTTCAATACAATATTTATCAATCATATGTCATTAATTTTTGCCCTTTTTATAATGGAATTGATTATTAATTCCCCCTGTCCGTTTAGGGTGCATTATTCTTGTAGGGTAAAAAAAGGTTACTTTCTTAATGTATTTTTTATAAATTGTATAAGAAAAGAAAATATATCTTACTAGAAATAACTCCTCATTTTAAAAATTAAAGCAAAAGTGATAAAAAAAGAATTTAAGAAGAAATAATCAACTACCAACTTCTTATCGCCAACATACGCTATAAGTAAACGATAAAAGCATGAATAGTTATAAATTTGTTCATTAAAAATAATGAAAGCGTGCAATCAACAATAATTATTTTAAAAATGAGGGAAGAATTGGAAACAATTTACTGTCTATTTATAGGAACACATTATAAATCATAAATGTTATTTTATTTACATTGTTATTTAAAATATTCTAATAGTATTGTGACTTGAATAGGCCCCTTTAAACTGGAATAATTTTCATCTAGATATTTAGTCGAAATCGAGAATTTAGCAGAAAATTGCTAAATAAGTTTCCTAAATTTCCTAAAGATATGTTTTCAATTATTATTATTTTTGCTTGGAATTTCATTAGCCTATTTAAAATTTATTCTACAAAATATGCATTGATTTCAATATAAAAATGATATTAAAGTTATTAAATTGTCTTAATTATTTCCTTTAATTAAAAAATGGGAAAATTGAGGTAATATTTATTATATAAATTGTGACTAAAAGAAACTTTGGGAATCTAATTGCCTGCACAATTTTGTCTTTTTCATAATGCTTAATAAGTATCAATAAGTTCGTAATTATTGAATTTAATAAGAAAGAGGATTTAGCATTTTAAAAACGTGATAGTAATGACTAACCTAATGTAGAGAAAAGGCAATTTGAAATTCTCACTAACTCATTTATTTCATTTGCTATCGTTATTAAAAATCTAATAATATAAGTAATACAAATAAAAGTATAATTAATATAAAATTATTTAATAAATTTTTAACAATTATTACAAAAAATACAATTAAATAAACTATTAAAGTATTGATGATGCAATGCTGGTTCAAATTTCAAGGTATCATGTGAGAGTATCGTTATCTTTTAAGTCATCATTTGTTTTCATTAATTTAAGTTATTAACTAATTTAAACCTGTTTGAAATAATCACGAGACTTCTGTATTGGTATCTATACCTCTCTCCCTCTTTATATACATATATATAATAATTTATTTCAAACTTAATGAAAATATTACTATTTTATTTTGTGATATCTTTAATAGTGAGAATATTATTATCTTTTATTCTCATGTGAGAGTATCATTATCTTTTAAGTCATTATTTATTTTCAATGATTTAAGTTATTAATCTATTTAAACCTGTTTGAAACGGTCATGAGTTTTCTCTATTGATATCTATCCTTCTCTATCTCTCTCTTATATACACACACACACACACACACACACACACACACACACACACACACACATATATATATATATATATATATATATATATATATATATATATAGTAGCAAGACTTAAATCATTAAGCCTTGAACTGAATCTTTTCTTGGAATATCAACTTCAATGCAATCAATAAAGAAGAAAACATTTAGATAATGATTATGATAAGACTCAATCAGTTTCCATTATCCTGGCTGTTTCTTGGATCCAGAAAGGCTGAACGGTAAACATACGTCCACAGCATTATCATTCTTCCACTTTGGTAAATATGCTTCTGTTTGATAATGTTCTCTTCTCCCACGTCTCCAGGAGACGCAGTGATATTTCTCTTTATCTTCTCAGTATGCACAGATGAGGGGATAAAGCTTTCTGAAATAGGAGGCACAATGTTTCTGTTTCTTTGAGAAAACAAACCAAAGTAAAGTCTGGATGAAATCTTTTCAAGAAATGTAAAAAAAAGATCTAATTGATTCTATTAAATGCGTCTGAATAAATAGGATCTTTAGGAAAATTGTGAATAGATTCTGTAACAAATAATCATGAATTATATATTCTGTGAGACATAATTTGGTTTTTAGATAGCAGGTATTATAGATAGCAGATTGAAAATCAATCCATCACGTAATTTTTAAAAAAATTGTATAATTTCTAATATTTTTTTTCTAATAATTTATGATTTCTTGTTGCTCCAACAGTATTAAAATTATACTGTAAAATACAAATTAACTTTGTTATATAGAGTTAGGTAATAATTCTATTTTTACTATTGTCTCATAACGAACATTATCTGTTAATAAATCTTTTTTTTTTCATAAAAATTACAATAGTGTAGTGGGCAAAATTGTATATTTTTATAAAAACCTCATCTTTTATCTCTTTTTTTTTGCCATTGCGGTGAAGATATTGTTGAAATACATAAATTACTTTTTCTGAAAATCCTCGCACACACAAACACACACAAAAAAATTACTGCCTTGTTTATCACAACATTTAATTAAGCACATATTGAAAGAAAACACTTTAATTACTTTGATGATATTAGTGTTTACATTAAAACAAAATGTAGTTTAAGAATTTAAAAAATGAAAATTATGTTCCAAGATATAAAAAAAAATGGAAAAAGTGACAAAAATGTGTAAATATTTGGTGAATCTTTAAAATGGATTTAAATTTAACCACAGTAATAAAAATAAATGTCTTAATTGTGTTTAGTCAGTTTCTTTGAATTTAATGAACTTCTATAGTAATTAAACTTGTAAGATTAAATGGTATTTGTATGTTCTTTATTTGATATATAAAAAATTTCAATCTATAATTATTTTAGAAGATACTGGCAAAATAAATTAGTAAAAATGCTTAAATTTTACCTAATTTTCTATTTAATTAAATATCTTTTATCATTTTCCATTAATTTTAATGTTTAAAAGTAGCATTTTTGAATTAAAAATATATTTTATAAATGTACAAATTTCATGAATCTGGCATTTACCGTTTGAAAATTCTCGTACCAGACCAACAGGTGATATATTTTGTACTTTATATAGTAAATAGACCATAATGAATAATCTTATGTAAGTAAGAGCAACAAAAAACGATTTATTTTTAATGAGAAACATATAACTAACTAAATAAATAGTTGAATATATGCACAGGATCAACACACAAGTATCATAGCAATAGCAAGCAATCGTAAGAGATAAGGAACTCAAAGAGGAGAGACTTTCCTCGACTACTAATGTCTTTTTAATCGTCTGCTACTTTCAATTCGCTACTGACCTTAATAGATTTAAATTACTGATTCAATACATACTATAGTTTCATCTCCCTTTTTTAGACATAATAAGGACAGAACAAAGAAATTTCTGAAAATATCACAGAAATACGAATTTTTATGCAACTATAACCAACTTCTCGTTCTTCTTGTTTTTATCATCTATACTCCGCATTAACCACACACGTATTACACGTAAACATCTCTTTTTCGAAGATCAAACACCGTTCTGCTAGAAATACCAAATAATATTAATGATTCCTTAGCTTTAAATAGAGTGCACGATTTTACCCATCATCGTTTAAGATTTTTCCATGCCTCAATAGTGGACAGGCAAATCTTGTAAAGAACGTTCCCTCAAAAATCTTTTTAAATTTTTAAAAGCGATCGATTTTTATCATCTTATTTAATATTTCCTTTTATTGTCATTTCTTACATCTTGTTTATAATGTTAAAAAACATTGCAGTGTGATTTTATCAATTAATTTCGACTTTTATATATTTTTACGTAAGTATTTTATATTTTATAACCATAAGTCTGGAGCAGTATGTTAAAGTATGGCTCTTGAGCCACTAAACCTCATAATCCAATCGAACCTTTGTAGTTTAACGAAATTTTTCCCCCTCTACAGATGATAATAAGATTTGTCATCCAGACTGAGTTTGTTACCATCACAGTTAAACTGTGTTTGTAAAACTAAACCTCACAATCCAATCCATTTTCTTGTAGTTCCTAAAGTTTTGTAGAATTTGGGTTTTTCTCCTTCAAATAATAATAAATTTGTCGCTCAGGCTGAATTTAATACCACTGAGAGTGAACTGTGTTTTTAAACATCTACTTACCACGAAAGGGAATCCAAATGGATGAAATATTGCAAATTCGTAATAAGGAAATCGAAAAATCATATTTGATTTTAATAAATGAAACAGGATCGTTGAAAATTTTGATCTGAAATGCATATTCTTCCAATTCCTTATTCAAATTTTTATAAGTATTCAAGCATTCTGGTAGAAGCAAATCTACCTTTTTGTACCACTATTTAAAAGAAGAAAACAGAAAGTCCCTACCTTTTACAGTTTCCGTTGAAATCTGAGGCAATTCCACTCTTTTGTTACAAAGCACGTGTTAAAAATAAATCTGAATATCTTAATGCACTGTCAGGAAAACCCAAACATTTTTCTTTGGAGCACCTTTTCCTCTTTTGAAAATACTAAAGTTCACTCCCTGAAACTCTCCTTAAATGTACTTACAGATTTAAACCCACACTAAGAGACGGTCGAAAGTCCAGGAACAAAGAAAGAAAGAAACAAAAAAACACTCCACCGTGTGCTTTGTAAAAGTAAAAATAATTAAGTGGAGAAAAAAAAAAGGAAGGAAAAAAGTTGTAATTGTAAGAAAAAGTGCTTTCAGTTAAAAGTGCTCCAGTTCTCTGACGAAAAAAGCTTTTTCCGGTTTCCTAATTAAGAAGTAAACATTAATTTATGGAGGGAACAGCGGGGAAAAAATTCTCCATTCAACCTTGTAATTAGAATCTATACGAGTTGAATTAAGTGGCCTTTCTGGGAAACTGCATTTCGAGGGTTTCAATTCAGGCCTTCTTATGTGTTCTTTGTGTGAAGAAAAACTCACAACCCTCTAATAGTTCTTCCGCCATGGAATGGATAATACCACGCATTATATCCGTGGAGTTTTAATAGAATGCTCCATTTTAATTATTGCTCTAAACAGTGGGAAGGGTTGAAAAATCCACGACGTTTCATTTAAAAGAAGAGCATCGTTTCCAATTGTGTAATTCTGGAACCATCATGAGTTTTAGTTTGGTTTTTTTTTCTTCTTAATTTATTGCTCCGTTTAGAAAATTTACCATTGCCTGTTGGGGGGCGTTTATTTTTTTACAGAAAGTGGTTAAATGATACCTGAATTTTTGCACATTTACCTAAGGTTGGGGAAGTGGAATAATTACAGTGTGTAGACGTAGTCTAAATTAGATTTATTTTCAACAAGGCTTCTCCATTTAAAATTATAAAATTGATAAGATCTCCATTATTCTACTTAAAAAGGAGACATTCTGTCGGACTCGAGACAGCTTAGAAAGCAAATTTAATGCAGTTTCATTGTATTAATGTCTTGTTTTGTAATTTTAATTTTAAACGAGTGTTATATGTCGAAGTCAATTTTTGAGTTGGCATTGAATTGAAACATCACGTTTACCACTACTTCAGGACGAGGATATATAAGGAATAAATATTATATGAAAATGGACAAGTTGAGTGAAAAAATTATCTTTAATAGAAATCAATAGAAATTGTTATGAACGTTATAACAGAGATCTCACCTTTTGGATAAAGATATTTCCTTTTCTATAGAAAGATGGGGAATGATTCTCGAGGAAACTCTGCACAGCTTCCTACACTTCGTCAATTGTTGAATACGTGTTCCTTTAAATGTTCTCTTAAGAGATCCAAAGATGTAGATATCACAGGGTGTTAAATCCGGATTGTACGGTGGATAATCTAACACTTCCCTTTATGAGGTCTTCTGTGCTTCATGAGAGACTTGAAAGTGGGAATTATCATGGAGAATAATCACTTATTGGGCGAGAAGATTTGGCCATTTGCTTTTGATTGCTTTCCGTAGTTTTGTCAGATCACAACAGTATTAATAGATTGCGTTCAATTTTAGCAGAAAACCAATCGAGAGAGGTCCGTGGCAATTGAATAAAAAAACCCATCACCGCACGTTATTCCAATTTGGGCGCATGAATATATAGAAATTTATTTTCATTCAATTTCCTCTTCCACGAATAGTTTTCAATATTGAACGCCGTATACAGTGGGCGACTCTTATCGCCCTTTATATCCCAGCTCGCTGGCACTGTAGGGCTAGCCTTATAAGCTAGATAACATCGCCGATACTATAGTCGATTTTAGTATTGTTGTCATGTTACTACTAGCCCTAGCGTCGCAGGTTCGTATCGCGACCTTCATTCGCTACACTGGTGACCTTGACAACGCAACTTCCCAGAACTGTCGTGGCGCCATCTACCAGCAACTAAATCGTCAGACTCACTTGATGTAAGTAAGCAGCAACTCGCCATAATGCTTGACGCAATACAGATCGTTTGCTTCTCCGCTGACTCACTGGTGGAGGAGTACTGTAGCGCTAACCTTATAAGCCAGATAATATCTACTTTTTTATGTTTTACAACTATGTTTCTTTAAACTCTCTTTAGAATGCTGCTAATAGGAGTTCAATATCTTTTTTTACCTATCCAACCAGGAAGCTGAAAATTTCAAAAATGTCATCGACTAATTGAGGATATTTTAAAATATAAAATATATAAATTGAACGGTAAATGAGTTCTCCCTCCCAATTCGCTTTTCAAAAAGTCTAAGTAGTTGTTTTTCTCATTAAAGAAGTTTATTTCTTAATTACTTTTTACAATCACTTATAATACAATTGCATTTTGTAATGTATTATAGATTCTTAAGATTAAATTGTTTGTTGGGTATTTACTTAATATGCTGATTATCGCTTGATTCAACTGAGGTATGTATATACAATCTAATTGTTCATAATCACCCTTCTAATTAGATGAACCTCTTTTCCGTGAAAAGATGATTTAATCAGATAAATATGTTAAATAGATATGATTCGAGACAGTAAACCTATCAAATGATTGAAAGACTCTAAAAAATTATAATGAAACTGAATTATGTGCGCTTTCAAAATATGAATTAAAATTAACAGAGATAATTTACTATTTGTAGTTCATTTAAGCAATTAAATAATATATATTCTTAATTGACGTTTTTGTTTGTATTTTAAAAATGTTTATTCTTTTTTACAGGTAAGTCCAGAATTTGCAGTGAATGCTCAATTTTGCTTCCAGATAAGTTTTTAATAATATAGTGGTAAGTGTTTAATAATTTAGTATATATATATATATATATAATATATTGTTACGTTTTTAGCGTAGCGGGTTCGGATTGAATGGACTTTAGTTGAGGACAGCACAAACAAATTTATTTACAGCTATTTACAGTTATTTACAGGATAATTAATAAAATAAAAATTTCAGATAAATACAATTCAGCAGTCAACAGTCAATTACAGCGTAAATTCAAGTCTTACGTACGATAGAAACAGACTGCAAAACAGCTATCGTATAGCACAGATACAGTAAATCGCAGCGAGCTCAATAACACAGCGTTAACAGCAAACGCAAACACAGCTCACAAATCCTTTAGTCCAGCGAGACGCTTTTTATTACAAAACAAACTCTCCACTAACTCGATCAAATCACTATAGCAACTAACTAACTCACGCCGGCTACTCGTCCTTATATAGCCGAGAAGCGCGTGCACCTGAGTCTCGTGGAAATTCTCAAAACAACGCGAACAATCTAGCGGCTTCTAGACTATTCCTTTCGCCAAACCAATCAAGCTGGCGCGAGGCTCCTCGCCAAACGTGGGCAACTTTGGCGAGTTTTCGTGCCGCTCGCCCGCTTGTAACATTATATATATATATATATATATATATATATATATAT